>JAWPHD010006650.1:0-141381 GCA_037043455.1 Cyrtodaria siliqua | reverse complement strand
AAACATGCTGCATTACAGGCCAATTTTGTATACCAGGTGTCAGGTATGGCTAATTTGTGTCCACAACCCTAATAAAAGAATTTAAATTACCTATATTGCATCATAAAGCTTTCAAATATTTAAAAATCATTAAAAAGTTACAAGAAAAGTCAAAATACAACATAATTCAACATTATCTCATTCTTCCAAATCATTGTGTTAGAAAAAAAGTATGTCTACTTTCACTTTTACCCCATGCAGAATCTAGCTTTATAGACATTCAAACCTACCTGAAGTTGTTTTTTTCTGGCTAAATTGTTCCATACATTCATTCTGAGGAACACTGTGTCTTTTGTTTTTAGAAAAAATACTTCTTTATAAATATGAGAGCTTTAAAGGGCTTCGGCTGATGTCAAATTCATGCGATTTTTACGCGTAAATCCAGAATCTTCAAAATGCCATATCTCGACAACCGTTCAATCTTTTGTTTCAAATAAAGTGATTTTGAATTGATTTCATCAACAGCATGTGATTTTCAACCAGTTGAAGCTCTCTTGAAAATCATTTTTACTGAAAAATGATATTTGTGATTTTCAGGGCTCAAAATAGCAGATTTTACCTTAAAATGCCACGGTTTTTGTATATATTCAAAATCTGCCTTCAGATGGATTAATTAACATTATGCAGCAGTTTATATATGTGATACCATCAAGAAAATGCAACTTTTCACGTAAAAAATGTCAAAAAAAATTCTTAGAATATCCTCCCCAACCTCCATTTAAATGCCATGCCATGTTTTACAATATGCTCATTACACAAGATTGCATGTAACTGTACAATTTAATGTATTTTTTAATCAGATATTGTTTGTGCCACCTTTACATGTCATTTTCATACAACCATGAAGCCAAAAGGCACTGTTGACAGTACAGATCCATGAAAATTCATTAAAATTAAAGGGGTGGGGCAGAAAAAAAACTTTAATTTTTTTTGGAAAATGTCATATTTTTTGCCAACTAAATTATTTAATTTGTAAAATGTATTAAACCGCATAAAATATTTGCATATCAAACACTAACCGTAAAGACGCGATGAACTCAGAGTCAGAGTTTACCTCAACATCTTTTTTCAAAACAGACATAAGTGCCTTTTCGACATCTTTGCAGACAGACGCACTTGTCGCTTTCTGACATTTTTTGCACAAACAATGTATGCAAAGCCTCAGAAATTAATAAAACTTACTAGATATACCTTTAATTGTATCAAATAGGTGCATTACAGGCAATTGTGTATACCAGGTGTCAGGTATGGCTAAATTTGTGCCCACAACCCTAATAAAAGAATTTAAATTACCTATATTGCATCATAAAACTTTCAAATATTTAAAAATCATTAAAAAGTTACAAGAAAAGTCAAAATACAACATAATTCAACATTTCTTCAAGAAACTTTATTTTCAAGAACTATCCTAGATACACTTAAAAAAGTGAAATTAATTGGGGGTTTTGTAATGCTTTCACCTACTTTCGGTTTGATGATATATGTCGATCCAAAATTAACAACTTAAACTAGAATAAATACAGGCACATGAACAAATATGTAATATATAGTGTCTAGTCTCAGCAAGTTGGTTACCAACTGACTTTCTTACAACACCGAGATGGACTAAGCCCATCGAGGTTTTTAAATAAGGCCATACCGAGTTTTTTCTATCTTTAGCCCTCCTATATAACACATCTAATGAAAACAAACATTTCTCCTCTGGTTGAAAGAGTCATCCTGCATAACAAATAAAAATTATACTGTAAATTAACATTTCTTCTCTGGCTGATGCAGTCATACTTCAAAACAAATATACTGAGAAAAACAACGTTGCTTTCTCGAAACCTACCTACCAGGCAAGAAAAAAGAAACGAAGAGTCGAGAGGAAAAAAACTACGATGGCCCATTTGGCTCACATTTATTTCACTTCTATTTCTTGACTTCCACATTCCGCACTCCCAATTTTGCATTCCGAATACCGCGTTCCGAATTCTGCTTTCCGAATTCCGCATTCCGAATTCCGCATTTAGATGTAGGTAGTAAGATAATAATAATAATAATAATAATAATAATAATACAGTTTATAGGCATAAATGATCAGTCAAAATGAAAAGGAAAAGAGCTATTGTTTATGTTTACTACTACTACTAATACTAATATATGCGTGCATGTGCATATATGTGTGTTGTGAAATCACAGTGTTACCGTTAAAGATGCAATAACTTCTCACATTTTATATTTAATAATCATGTAATATAAAAGTGTATGAATATTGCCAGTGACCACGGTTGTTGTACATTTATATAAACCACATATTTAAATTAAATTCCCTATAACCTGAGTATCCGTGTGTCCTTTGTATAAATACACCATAAACGTATATACTAGTATACCCTATACATATATACAAACTCCTACTCGAGTGCCTGTTAATTGAATTGGGTTTTTACGGCGCACCAACACATGAACGGTTATATGGCGCCTAACATATAATAATAATCATGCCAGGCTCATCCTCCATTTACATCAAGATAAAATATGGAGAATGGGCCTCGGACCTACTAATCTGCAGAACTGAAGAGTTGCTGCAAATTCTATAGTAAACACTCCATTTGCGATATAGCCACGTTTCCACGTTTGCATACGTGGTGTCATGATTAAGATCATGAATGAGCATGATAAAAAATGACAAAATGAACATGAAGGGGAGTCCTACCCCTCTGCCTCTAGCGGGATTTGCAGTGGTTGTATTCTACCCCGGCAACCACACGGGGAGAGTATCTGTTAATCCTTTGTATATACACACTATAAACTTCAATATAAAATATAATATTTTCAAATATACTCTTTAGCATTAGTGCAAACATGAAAAAAAAACATTATTTTATGGAATTCGGAATTCGGAATCCGCAATGCGGAATGCGGAATGCGGAATTCGGAATTCAGAAGTCAAGAAATATTTTATTGTTATGTGTGTGGGTGGTGTATATCACTAGCGGATCCAGGTTGGAGTATAAATTCAGAGTGGATCACTAGCGGATCCAGAGGGAAGCCCGTGCGTGCGAAGGGCCGGACTGAGCTTTTGTAAATTACATAAAATATTATGAGGGCTGGCGTGGTGCAGTCGGTAGCGCGGTGGATTTGTAACCGGAGGCCCCGGGTTCAATCCTCCGTGGTGCCACTGAGTTCCGTCGGTGTGTTCTTGGGCAAGACACTTTTCCTTAGCCTCGTCCGTCCGATGGGGACGTAAACCGGGCGGTCCCGTGTATCGGTCTATCATCCGAGCACGTTAAAGAACCATACGAATCTATTCGATAATAAGAGTAGGGCAGGTTCCCGGATTCCTATGTATCCTTCCCCTCTCTCTGGGGCGGCTCTAAATAACCTGTACTGTGTTGATGAGCCGTTAAAATAATTCAATTGACATAAAATATTAAGGTTTGTAAAGTTTGGACCGCCTGTGGACCTCCCATGGACACCCCTAGATACACCATCCTGAAAAAATAGAAAAGAAACGTGTGTTGTAGTTTTCTTGTTATTGCGAAACCTTTTTCTCCGCCTCGAGGTAAAATCCTGGATCCGCGTATTAAATTTCGGATATAAGATTACAGTTTATTCGTGCCAATTAGATTTTAAGACAGCAGACGCGTAGCACCTACGCACGTGCGTACAATTATTTGTCAATGTCCGAAAAAATAAAAATCGAAAAACAAAATATGCGAAAAATGTAATAAAAACTGAAGTGGATGGGGTGGGATGGGTGAGTTATATTAAAGTTCCGTATGCCGTACCTGATTTAATTTTGTCTTCTGATTTCAATGTGTATTAAAATAGCAGTCAAAATAACCTTAACATTGCTATGTAATATACGCCAAAACTATATCACGGGGGAGCACGCCCCCGGACCCCACTAGCGGAGATGCGTAACTCAAATCTGGACCCAGCTACGTGCCTGGAGAGGGTAATGTCATCGCCTCATAGACAATGAAAGACAACACACAAAACAAGAGGCCCAAGAGGGCCTGTAGACGCTCTACCTGTATGATGTGATTCAAAAACATAAACATGATAGAGGCCAACCCAAGAAACATGTTTCCTATATATAACTCTATGTAAAATTTGGGTTATCGTGGCGGCCATTTTGAATAATTTTGATTATTTGACGATAATGAAAAACACAAAGTTGACAGAGGCTAACCCAAGGAACTTGTATATGATATTTCACAAGAATGAAATAAGTGGTTTAGGAGATGTCGTTTGTAATTTCCTTAAATTTGACCTATATTTAGCCATTGCGGCCATCTTGGATGACTGGCGGCCGTGAAAAACACAAATCTGAGAGTGACTATCCCAAATATCATTGTGATTAAGTTTCATCAAAATCCTTCAGCGGTTTCAGAGAAGATGTCATTTTTAACCTTTTCCTATATAACTCTATGTAAATTTGGGGTCGCCGTGGCGGCCGTTTTGATTACTCGACGATAACGATAAACACGAATTTAATAGAGGCCAATCCAAGGAACATGTATATGATATTTCAGTAGATTGGAATCAATGGTTTCGGAGGAGATGTCGTTTGAAATTTACTTAAATTTGACCTAGTTTTAACCATGGCGGCCATCTTGGATGACTGGTGTCCGCGAAAAACACAAATCTGAGAGGGACTATTCCAAATATCATTGTGTGATTAAGTTTTATCAAAGTCCTTCAAGCTGTTTCAGAGAAGATGTCATTTTTAACCTTTTCCTATATAACTCTATGTAAACGTTGAGTCGCCGTGGCGACCATTTTGATTATTCGACGATAACGGAAAACACAAACATGATAGAGGTCAACCCAATGAACATGTATATGATATATCAGTAGAATGGAATAAGTGGTTTCGGAGGAGATGTCATTTGAACTTTCCTTAAATTTGACCTAGTTTTAGCCATGGCGGCCATCTTAGATGACTGGCGGCCGCGAAAAACACAAATGTTAGAGGGACCCTCCCAAGTAATATTGTGATGAAGTTTCATCAAAATCCTTCAAGCGGTTTCAGAGGAGATGTCGATTTTATAAAACTGCTAACAGACGGACAGACGGACGGACGGAGGGACGACGGACGAAAAGTGATCGCATAAACCGTTCTGGCCTTTGGCCAGTAGAGCTAAAAAGGACGTTTTTTTTCTTCATGTTTGCATCAATAGTAAGTGTATTTTTGACAATCTTATATTTTATATTGAAGTTTATAGTGTGCCAAGGATCAACAGATACTCAAGTTGGAGTTTGTGTACATGTATATTTAGGGGGTATGATAGTATACACGTTTAAAAAGGATCAACAGGGATATTCAGATTTTATCACATAACTTACGGTGTGGGAGTGGAATAACACCATTCTATATGTTCGATATACTACTAGTTATATAATCATGCAAATAAGCCTAGTATGCACTGTCAAAAAATATCGATAATGACATGATCCAATTCCCACGGTTTATGTCGGTTTCGCGTGTTTAAAACGACAGGCAAAATGCAATAAAAGTCGATATGTGTGTTATGTGATAAATAGAATCTAACATTCGTTCTCATTCATTATTGAATTTATTAAACTCGTTAGCAAAAATGATATTATATTCGGCAAATGCCTCGCATATATCATTTGCTAACTCATTTAATAAATTCAATGAATGAGTTCTCATGTAAATAAGATCCTCTATATATAGAATTTAATTTAAGGTTATGGATTTTATATTATAAAAATTACAACATTCGTGGTCACTGGCAATATTCATACATCTTTATATTACACGATTATTGAATATAAAATGTGAGAAGTAACGGCATCTTTAACACTGCGATTTCACAAAACACATACATGCACGTGCACGCATACATTATTACAAATACTATTATTATTATCATTATTATTATCATTATCATTACTATTATTGTGGTTGTGGTAGTATAGTAGTAGTAGTAGTAGTAGTAGTAGTAGTAGTAGAAGTAGTAGTAGTAGTAGTAGTCTTTTACTCGTACGACTTACTTACTACCTACTTATAAATGCGAAATGCAGAATTCCGAAGTCAAGAAATAGAAGTAAAGTAAATGTGAGCCAAACGGGCCATCGTAAAAAACAGCTGTGTTTTTCATCATTATTTGGACGTTTTTCAACCGAAACCATATTCAAACAACAAAACAAGTTATAATGATACTCATGTAGTAAGATTTTTGTTTATTCCTATTAGGAATTAATGTAGTTGATCAAGTTGTTCCTTTCCCTAGTCATTTTTTATCATGTCGATCTGCACAATTCTGCCGAGAAAAAGGGTGCCTGAGATAAAACATTATCTCGGCAGTTACGTTCCGATCCCGTCAGGTGCTGTTCTTTTTATGACGTCAACACTCTTTTGATGACGTTTATGGCAAGCCAGTTGTCCAATAATTACCTATACTTTCGAGCGAAAACATAGGATAACGTCCGTAAACCATAGTTCACGCTCCTAAACGTAGGTTCACGCTCGTAAACCGAAGTTCACGCTCAGGGTCGTAAACATAGGTTCACGTTCGTAAACTATGGTTCACGCTCGTGAACCCCGGTTCACGCTCGTAAACATAGGATAACGACCGAAATTCATAGTTCAATCGAGAAACCCTGTTTATCGAACGTAAACCATGGTTTACGGTCGATATACTAGGATTATCAAATCAACTATGAATTTCGGGCATGAATATGGGTTCACGACCCTGAACTTATGTTTACGACCGTGAACCTATGTTTACGACCGTGAACCATAGTTTACAAACGTAAACCTATGTTTACGAGCGTGAACCATAGTTTACGGACGTAAACCTATGTATACAACCGTGAACTATAGTTTACGCTCGTAAACTATGGTTCACGCTCGTAAACATAGGTTCAAGCTCGTAAACATAGGTTCACGTTCGTAAAACCGGGTTTATCGACTTGTAACTATGCTTTAGGACAGGTATCTGTGATTTACGAGCATACCCAATCACGACCGTGAACCAAAGTTTGCGAACGTGAACCATAGTTTACGGACGTGAACCTAGATTAACGACCGTGAACCATAGTTTACGGACGTGAACCTATGTTTACGAGCGTGAACCATAGTTTACGAACGTGAACCTATGTTTACGACCGTGAACTTGGGTTTACGAGCGTGAACCATAGTTTACGAACGTGAACCTATGTTTATGTTCGATAAACTAGGTTTCTCGAACAAATCTATGATTTTCGGTCGTTATCCTATGTTCACGAGCGTTAACCTATGTTCACGGTCGTAAACCCATGTTCACGGTCGTAAACCCAAGTTCACGGTCGTAAACATAGGTTCACGTTCGTAAAATAGGGTTCACGAACCTAGTTTATCGAACGTAAACCTGGGTTCACGAGACTATGGTTTACGCCCGTAAACTATGGTTTACTCCCGTTATCTTATGTTTTCGCTCGAAAATATAGGTTAGTATTCGATAAACCTGGTTTACGTTCGAAAAACCTAGTTTATCGATCGTTAATCCTAGTTTTCAGACCCAGGGTGGACAATTGGCTTGCCATAGACGTTAGGCCATTTCTTTTTTATTTTCTGGTTTTCAAGAATTTTTTGGAAATATGTCCACATGCAGGTCGAAAAAAAAAAAAAAAAAAAAAGCAAAATAATATATATATCAAGCGATTAGTCAGGGGCGGCGTAATCATATTTTGAATAGCTTGACTGTTTTGACAAAATACACATTTCCACTCGTCTGTATGATACTTTTACAAGGAATTTTGTCAAAAATACACTTGTTTGTACAGACTCTCGGACAAGCTGGACAAGCTGAACAATTGATTTTGCCACCCCTGTTAGTCTAAATAATGAATGCCACCAAAAACGCGAAAGACAAAACAGCCCAGACTTAGAAGGCTTCGTCCGTAAATCTGGGTTCTTTATCTTAAAAAGTACTGAATGACAACAAAAATACTCAATATTTTTAGTCAGCATTTTTCAGAGCATGCTAAATCTGTGGGGCTATATCTTCATATATCAGTATTAAACTGAAAATCGTTTGCGTGCCAAAACCGAATCAATATACAACGTAAAATTTCAAATGACAATGTTGATCGTGTCGCGAAAACATGTTACATTAGCAATGCAAACGCATTTTTCAAATTAGAAAATATTGGGAAACTGATTAGTATTTTCTAAATAGTATCATCCAAATAGTCCATTGAGGAAAAATAAGTAGGTTTATGAACCACCCCACATGCAAAAAAAATATTTTTTGTGTCCAACAATTGCCAAAATGAATAAGCCTTTTTATCAATTTTTCTGAAAAAAGCAACCTAGCTGATAAATATTGTTTTTTCCTTGCAATGACGTCATGCAGATCTTTATTTACAAAGTAATGTGTCAAATGAATGTTTCTTTCCCTTTTTCTTTTAAATATGTGCTACTATTTTCACAAGTTGGTGTTAAACCCGTCATCTTTGCTATGTAAACAAATGAGTACTCGCGTTAGATGGCCTACATGACGTATCGTGACAATGTCAAGGTCAAATTTGAACAATTCTGAAAAATGAGTTAATTAGCCTAAAAAAGCCAAAAGTTCTTTCGTGATGAATGATAACATGTGTATGAAATATTTAAAGTGTTATTTCACTAAAGAATTCATGAGAATTATTAGTGGGAACAAGTTTCTAGTCCGAAATAAGACTCGAAAAAGACGATCTTGTTTGTAGTACCACGCATGCGCATTACAGTCACATGACAAGAGTTGTCTTTTCTGATGTTAGCAGGTGTTGAAAAATGCGCAAATACACCACGAGTACGTCATTTTTTGTGAGATTAAATATAAAACAAATTGAAGATTAATTATTGAAGTACTTTATTTGTACATAAACTAGAGCGTAATCATCCGATTTAATACTGAACTTCCAAAAACCGCACTTCGCTTCCATTTTTTTTTCATCTACCAATAAATAACAAAAGCCGTGAGGTCAATTACGTAATGTATGCAGTGTTTTCTTCCTATATTCAACATAAAAAGTTCCACTTTTTAGTGTCTTAGCACTTAAAAGATGCGTAATTTGACGTACCCAACTCCAGGTTGGGATATTCCTAAATTCTAAATATAGCTTACGCGGCGCCACCTATCGGGTTTTGCATTGCTAGTTACATAAAATGAACATGGAGAAATTCAATCATGTATGGTACAAACCACGACGTTCTCTCTCGGAAGGTTGTGGGACAACATCGTCCCCATTGTCAGCCTTTAAGAAGGTCTTCTTTATCACCTTGTTGTTTAAAAGGAACGTCACTTGAAAGTATACAGTATACATGCTGTCGCGAAATTTCCGGAACGAGCTCGATGGACCTCGTGGTAGATATCGGCTCGATCGGATCACGCGAGTGTGTTCGGATTATTACCGGCTAAGAAAGTAAGCACTGTCACGGAAATAAACGGACTTTACCGATCAATTCATTTACTCAAAATATATTCGTACTCAGACGAAACGTCCCATCGGGAAAAATAAAAAAGTGAAATTCGATTTTTATTTTTTTTCCACTTTCGTAAAAAATACGGTCGCCGGTCTTGTAAACCGTAAAATTAAAAAGTCCTGGCCTTAGGGTATATTTGATGACGTCTGGGTAAATTTGAATGGGCAAAAATGGAAAAAATATAAATTAATTGATTTTAAACGATCAACATGATAAATAGAATATCATGTTAGTGCCTGATCGTATCCAGTTGATCTGTGATCAGGCACTAATATGATATTCTCTATATAACTTTTTTTGCGCTGTCGTTGAAGTGGAAATACGTTTCCGATTGTTTCCATATGATCGTCAAATTTTTGTTTGTTTTTTTGTTGGCCCAGACATTCAAAAAACTTACCAGCCCAATGACGCTAAACATAAAAAAGACTTAGTTAAGCACTAACAGGGAGTACGTACTCCCTGGCACTAACAAGCTGTGAAAGACTCCATATATTTACTCTAACTTCCATTAATTTATCGGACGTTATAGTATTGTACATAAAGCTCCGCCCCTTTGTCTGTACTGAATTAAAAGAGTTAATGCTATGCATTCATTAAAGGCAATTCCACCGACCATACTACTGTAAACGGATGAGGAAAACTAGTACACTCAGCGGGGTTTGAACTCAGAACGATTGCATGTGAAGCGATACCTATACCGCTATCGCTCTGTGGCGAGAGAGTAGTAACGCGCTTACAATATCAACCATCTTACAAACCTATCTATTTACATACACCCCAACTGAGTCCTACTACACTACAATGCTATGATATTGTGCACTATTGTATGTGTTATGTATGTAATATTGTTAGTTTGCGTACATGTGTCTGCCATGTATATAGTTATGTCAATGTTTGTGTGTGTGCGCGCGCGCGCGTGTGTGTGTATGCGTGCGTGTGTGATAGTCTGTGTGTGCCAGTCTGTGTGTGTATGTGTGGTTAGAGGTTATAATACCAATATATTAGAACATGTCCGATATATTACATTGTGTTCCCATGCTTTCCTGATAGCGTTATATGGAAAAATAAGCAAATTTCACGTTTTTTCATTCCAATTTTCTTCCAGGTTCATTCCATATTTTATCCTATACTCAGTACATGTTTATACACAGACTAAACTATTGAATGGGAACGTTAGACTAAAATGGAATGGAATGCGATTAGAATCAAAGGCTCATTCCATTCCATTCCATCCCAGGTTTTAGACTATGCCGATTATACATGGTGCATTTAAACCATGCGTTATTTACCTTGACACCGGCAACGCAATTTCTCAAATAATTCGTTGTTAAACAGTTAATTGTCGTTGCAATTGTGTATATGTATCGAGTAACTGACTACGTACAAATAACACATTTATAACTCAAGTCAAATTGCTATAAATGCCGAAGACACAACAAAGTTGGTTTCAAATTTGTGAAAGTTTATTTTTGTCCGCCATGTTTGAACCAGAGCAACCATCCCCTTGCCGTGGGTTGAACTATAGTAGACTGATGACGTCATTTTGGTTTAACCATTGCGTATTCGATCTGACCATAGTTAAACTACGGCTACTATGGTTCGTGATCGAAGTCACTCATTGTTGATTTGCATTCGGTCTCGCCGATACGATTAGCACAAGTATTCAGAATTATTTTACTACCGAATCGTTCATTTTAACTTCATAGCAAGAGAAGTAAAAACTTAAGAATATTACACAGCGTACTACAAAGTAAGCTAAAAATTTTATTCCAGAGAATGGGCAGCAACAACTTTTTACAAAGGAAAGTAGCTTATGCGACCAAACATATTAAATATTATATGAAGACTTAGTATAAAGGCCATGTATATTTCTTAAATATATAAATCCAAGAAAGATGGAAGATATGCGTTTGATGGTGTAACAAGAGAAATAAATTATAAAATTAACTGGTTACAAATCTCAATACACTATTCTAGGAGAACAATACAGCGTATGAATACATTTTACACAAGATCACGTGATGATCACGTGATGATGATGATTGATCTATTTATAGAACGCACAGCAAAACGATGGAACAATAGATGAAATAGCTATATAAACAATATATGACTAAACAATGTATCGAGGAAATTATTTGAAATTTCTAAATAACATTACCTTATTTGTATCCGCGCTAGAAAAGAAGAAACACCTGTTAAAATGTGGGTCTTCTTTTTCAGGCAATGCGTCGATTCATCAGTGAGGCTGTAGTTAGGATTCGTGAAAAAACATGGTTAATAAAGCTTGGTGAACAAGTTCACTATGCTAAAAACAACTATATATTACCAGAACGTGACTATATACATACAGAAAACGAAAAAATGCCGGCAGTGATGAATGTATTGAATTGAAACTATAAACTCGTGGAATCTGAAGATTGATACATAGTATCACTTTTATGTTTTTGACGTACCATATGAGGCTAACATCTGAAAATATATGTTAATTGTAATTTGGCTTAGAGCGAAGCAAAAGTCTTATTTTGTACCAAGTCTGAGAACCTAAAATTGTTGTGTGCGATGATGGATTGTACATTCTAAGCATAATTATACAGAAAGTTAAGGAAACCAGCATTTTTTTTTACTCAAAAATGTGCTTACTGATCATGTTTCCTTCATTATTTTAGACATAATCATCAAGCAATGTCATAAAACCGCAATGTGAACCAGTAATTAGTGTAATTATTTGATATAAGGGTGTATTGGATTCTAATATATACGATTCTAATGAATAAATCAAAACTACCTTATAAATCAAAATTATCTTGCATTTTTCTGGATTACAAATCATTGGTTAGTTGATTAATTGCTACACAAATTTAGGATTGGCTTATTCTTTGAGCTATTACTTTTAGACTGTTTCTGTTCTCTTGCATCTTTTATTTAAAATGTAGCATCTATTAAACATATTTTCCTGAAAAACATATGCTAAATAGCAGGTTTAAGATTTATTTAGTTCATAAGTAATACTGGAATTTGAAAAAATGCTTTTCCATAATAAAAGAAAGAAAAATGTCATGTATGAGTGTTTGAAGTCTGAACCCGAAATTAATTGCATGTTTAGTTTGTCTGAAAACCTTATATGAGCAAAATATATTAAACGGTGCAATTATTATTGCATTTTCTACTCGGTAACAACGCGTTAAAGGACGGTTTAAACGCATACATTTAATCGAATAGACTGAAGACCGAAATCGCTTCATCACTTAGTTCAATTAGTTGGAGATAATCGGTAAATATTTTGAAGAAATGTCGCGTCTTTTCTGGTCCGTGTGAACTAATTAAGGCAAGCTGGAATTGGTACAAAAAAAGTTTAGGGAATCCGAGACTAATGTATGCTAAATTCATGGATTGGATAAAATATAATGATTGAAATAAATCATCTTGAGAATGTACACATAAACACATTGCGAAAAAATAAACTGCAAAACTAGGGTGTGTGTGCGTGTGTGCGTGCGTGCGTGCGTGTTTGATTACCTTAACACTACTAACTGTTAATATCAATGCATTGAGGGGTGCATCTCAAATCTGGTATTTAGTTCCCGAGAGACAGCTAAATTTAAAACTAAATGCAAAACTAAATATAAAATTAAATGTAAAATTAAATGCAAAACTAAATGTATAGCTAAATGTAAAATTAAATGCAAAACTAAATGTAAAAAAATTAAAAGTAAAACTACATGTAAAACTAAATGTAAAACTAAATGTAAAATTAACATATTTAATGACCTGCTAAATGTAATCAAATTATTTGCGGAACTTCTCAATGGATTGATATGTTATATCCACTATAACATTATTTCCACACTTTCATTAGTTTAGTGCGTAGCTATAGTTGCAAACCCATCCCTCACGCCACAAAAAAACAACAACAAAAAACAACAACTATTTAACGATTAAGGATCGAGAGGTCATGGGTTCGATTTATTTATTTGCTATTTATTTTTGAGCAAACTAATCAATCATCCACATTGCTTAGTACTGGTTTTATCCAGAAAGCCAGAAAGCCACCGAGAGTAATTAATATAAGTTGCAAGAACTTGTTTCGCAGTCGACGTAAAATAAATAATTATGTTTAAACAACAGAAGCATCGAACACGACGTGATGGAATTCATACAACGCAGTAGTGTCTACTACTTATCATGTCTAGTTTCCCAGTTGTTTGAAGTTAAATTACTCAAGTCAAAATTATAAAAGTAGGCCAAACGGGCTAAATCACTTACAGTTGCGTGTAAACGCGATACCGTAATGAAAAACAAGATTATGGTATCAATTTAGTGAGAATTAATGAGTACTTAACTATAAAGACGTCGTTTACATATCTTCTTTCTTTCGTATCTCGTATATAAGTACACCTTGTCGTAAAATTTCACTCTTTTTTTGCCTTCTTGAAAATAACAAATTATTATTAATTTGTTTTCAAGACATACAGTGCTTTGGGGGGTATAGAATCACTTGGGTTAAACGTCTAATTTTAAAATGAAAGGAAAATATTTATTTCATTTCTGATTTAGATTTACCGTTTTAGTTGTATGATAGCAAAATTTCTAAAATTATTGTCCTGAAATTGTGAACTTTTAATAGGCGTTTTTGCACCAATATTTACATAATTTCAATTTTATCCTTAAAAGTGCCAAACTTTAACAAATTACCTCAATTGATGATTGCATTTTGACTTTTGTCCCTAACATTTGTTAAAACAGCAAATATTTATTTCTGAGTTTATTGTGACAGTATGAATTTTTCGTTTCAAAAACACACTTCATTCAGGTAGTATAGAATCATTTTTTCTGAGAGGTGTTGCACGTAGTGATATATTTTATATGGAAAAAATGTCCCAAATAATTTCACCGTTGAATAAATGTATGCTTATATGATATATCTTCAAGCCTGGAAAGTTTTAAAATAATCTAAAATATATGAGCTGAGAAAATTGAATTTAAACAGGAAATGATTCTTTACTACCAATGATTCTATACCCCCCAAAGCACTGTATAAGATCAAACGTAATTTCATTATTTACAGCGCCATTTTGCAATGAGGTTAAATGCGTTGTTTAAAACGAAAACGTGTTGATATCGGGTAAGATCAACAAGAAACTGAACTTATTAACGTAGCGAACCAGCGGGGAACCTGCCCACCACAAACATATTTCATAATCAATCTCGCAAACGCAACGATAGAAAGGAAAGCTAACTTGAGACACAAGAGTTATTATATACTGAGTTAAAAAATAACGTGTGCACTCAAATTTGCACAATCAACCTCATTACGAATATTAAATTGCCTTAACTTCTGCGTTATAATGGTGTCCAAACATCTTAAACGTTATATTTTTTAGAAATTCTAGAAAAAAAAACCACAGCAATTAACAAGATGACCGTTATCTTGCGTTGTCCCATGCATGCATTTAACTCCACGCATTCTGTAACTTTGGTTTTGATCTCTCTCTACTTTGAGGATCTCAAATTCTGCTAGTAAAGAAACTTTCCATACACAGTTCTTTATTAACGTATACATTTTGTGTATTCTTTCTTTAAATTGTTTTGCTAAATTTGTCATTCAACTTTTTTAACATTTCCAAAACATTTTCTTTTTTGACTCAGTATACCTAACTGATAAACACTTACATGTGTGGTGGGGTAGAGAAGTAACCGGTAGTACTTTTACTTTACAAATTGGAGCACCCCTTTAATTTCACATATACTTCAGTAGAACGTGAAGGAGGGGGAACCGGATATATTTGAATATAATCTAACCATTTCTCTTACTGCAATACGCTGTTGTCCTTAAACGGAAGAAAAACATCTTCATATGTAGCAATAAAACACGATCTAATCAATAACTTGTTGATTAAATCTTTAGGATCTTAATTAATAGTTTATAGTTTGATTTACTAAAACTTAAGAATGCTCTGGATATGTATTGGGTTGTTTGTGATTAAGGTAAGACTATCTTCTAAGGATTGAAATAAAGCATACTATTAGTTCGTATTGATATAATTTAGTTGTATAGAATCCATTTTCGGCATTTTCAGATACAGCTTATTTAAAAACAAAGAATTAGACTCCTTAAAATAAATAATTCATCAAAGAAATGTTTATAAAAGGAATGTTTAGCGTCAAATAAATATTCTTTTGTGTTTGTTTTTTTGGAAAACGGCATAAATCGCAAACATACATATATACGTCATTGTTTTAACAGCGTTACATGATGCAAACTTCTAACGCATTGTTTTCGAAAATTGATTTTGTTAAATTACAATATAATCTGAAGGGTTCATCTTGCGTGTTTATATTAACGGAAATCACGTCTCATAAGAATTATGGAATGCCCAATAAAATTAAATGTATTTGTTCTTTGAATTATTGTACTCAAGTAGATAAAGTCGAACGTGAAATATAAATAATTTAAGGACAACACTCAACAAAAAACACGCATAGAAACAAAGAATAGTTACGGTGATAAACGCCATTGTAAATGACATCAGAAACACACATAGAAACAAAGCATAGTTACGGTGATAAACGCCATTGTAAATGACATCAAAAACACGCATAGAAACAAAGAATAGTTACGGTGAAAAACGCCATTGTAAATGACATCAAAAACACGCATAGAAACAAAGAATAGTTACGGTGATAAACGCCATTGTAAATGACATCATAAACACGCATAGAAACAAAGAATAGTTACGGTGAAAAACGCCATTGTAAATGACATCAAAAACACGCATAGAAACAAAGAATAGTTACGGTGATAAACGCCATTGTAAATGACATCAGAAACACGCATAGAAACAAAGAATAGTTACGGTGATAAACGCCATTGTAAATGACATCAGAAACACACAATGGTTGACAAAGAAATATAAAAAGATCGGACAGGGAAAGTAGCATTCAAGGAGGAGAGTCAACCACAAAACACAGAAACAAACACGCAAACAGGCAAACAAGAAGGCAAAAGTATAACAAATGCAAACGACATCACAAACACAAAATGGTTGACAATAGGGCTACCGCCTTGGAACTGTCAGTGGCAAAGTAAGCCACGGGGGTTTAAACCGGTTCTAGGGTCTCTTACTGTAATACGCAGCTGCCCTTAAACAGAAGAAAAACATCTTCATATGTAGCAATAAAACTCGATCTAATCAATAACTTGTTGATTAGATCTTTAGGATCTTAATTAATAGTTTATAGTTTGATTTACTTAAACCTAAGAATGCTCTGGATATGTATTGGGTTGTTTGTGATTAAGGTAAGACTATATTATAAAGTTTGAAATAAAACATAATATTAGTTCATATTTATATAATTTAGTATGATCGAACACCTTTTCGTCGTTTTCAGCTTATTAATTATGTAATTCCTGACAATAAATAATATATCAATAACATAGGAATGTTTAAATAAAACAAAAAATACATTTCTTTAGAAAACGTGTAAAGTAATAAATACATAGTTCGTTTTAACATGATTTATAATGCAAAATTCCAACGTATTCGTTTTGTTAAATATTGCTTTATACAAGTTGTAATACAATCGGAAGGTTTCGTCCTGCATGTTTTATATTTTAGCAGAAAACCCGCCTTCAAATCGTTATGGAATGCTCGATAAAAATAGATATAGTTATATAAGTTACACAAGAACCAATTAAAAAAAATGTTTGTCTATCACTAAATATCCCAAATTTCTAGATTTTATACTCATTCATAGGAATTAACACGTGATACACCAGTTTATGTCAGACATAGGAATTAACACGTGATACACCAGTTTATGTCAGACATAGGAATTAACACGTGATACACTAGTTTATGTCAGACATAGGAATTAACATGTGATGCCATTGACTGTGAAATCAGCTACATACAAATGAATATGAAAACATTATCATACAAGTGATGTTTGAAGGGTTTATCTTTCATATTTTAATACACACCCAAATGACAAAGTTCTGTGGTACATACGGTAAAACACTACAGTTTAATTTTATTTAAAAACTAAATACTAAACGCACATGTCTTGCCCAAGAACACACTGACGAAACTTAATGGCTCCGATCTGAACAGAATAAATAAAGGTTCAGACACATTCATCCAATCAATTTATTCTGTGTAATAAGGTAAAAGAAGGGCACGATGTGTATTAGATTGAAGAACCAGCGTTCCAAGACGGATGAGATGCATTGATATTGACATGATCTGACGTTATGCAACCAAACTGACATGATCTGACGTTATGCAACCAAACTGACATGATCTGACGTTATGCAACCAAACTGACATGATCTGACGTTATGCAACCAAACTGACATGATCTGACGTTATGCAACCAAACTGACATGATCTGACGTTATGCAACCAAACTGACATGATCTGACGTCATGCAACCAAACTGACATGATCTGACGTTATGCAACCAAACTGACATGATGACCTGATCTGACGTTATGCAATCAAACTGACATGATCTGACGTTATGCAACCAAACCTGACATGATGACCTGATCTGACGTTATGAACCAAACTGACATGATCTGACGTTATGCAACCAAACTGACATGATGACCTGATCTGACGTTATGCAACCAAACTGACATGATCTGACGTTATGCAACCAAAACTGACATGATGACCTGATCTGACGTTATGCAACCAAACTGACATGATCTGACGTTATGCAACCACAACTGACATGATGACCTGATCTGACGTTATGCAACCAAACTGACATGATCTGACGTTATGCAACCAAAACTGACATGATGGTATGATCTGACGTTATGCAACCAAACTGACATGATCTGACGTTATGCAACCAAACTGACATGATGACCTGATCTGACGTTATGCAACCAAACTGACATGATCTGACGTTATGCAACCAAAACTGACATGATGACCTGATCTGACGTTATGCAATCAAACTGACATGATCTGACGTTATGCAACCAAAACTGACATGATGACCTGATCTGACGTTATGCAACCAAACTGACATGATCTGACGTTATGCAACCAAAACTGACATGATGACATGATCTGACGTTATGCAACCAAACTGAATTGAATACAATGATTAAAGAAAATAATCCGTCAAATAACGGCAACATTAAACTACAACAGTGTTTATTAAAATTCTATCCAGGTGTTTAAGTCATATAATAATGTATAAGTGCCATTAAAGGATAGGTTTATTCACGGGTTTTTAAAATACCCGTGATTGAATATGAGTAAAATGAATTATGAGTTTGTAACTCTTAATTCAACGATACAGTTCTGGGGGTTGGCCTGGCCGGCTGAAGTCGTTTATATTGTGTCTATAGAGTTTGGATTCTCCAAATATTTAAGTTATATATATAACTCTACGTCTGTAGGTTTAGAAACGGTGTAGATATTTTGTAAATTTTGATTGTTGGCGGGATAGCTACTTTAATTAATTTTACCAACAAATATCAAAGTATTTAGGAAGATAAAACATTAATCTCTTGATCAATCAAAATAATTTATTATTATAAAATACGATTGATAGGTATTTACATAGGCTGGCAGTATGTTATTCCATTGCCTTTTACACTACACTCTAGATTAGCGCGTCTCAGAGCGTCAGCTATGCGTGCATCAATTCCACATGTCCAGTTGACAGTACGTGCCAACCAGACGCAGTTGGTGGATACATTTGCTTGTGCCTAGCCGGGTTTAAGGTATAGTAGAAATATTGTTGTATACCATATTTATTCACAGCTTATTTCGTTTTTATTGCGTAACATTGGTTCGCACTGATCTCTCGTTTGCTTGAAAAAGCTTTATTTGCAAGGTATATGACATCAAAAACATAAAAGGGTTGAAAATAGGGCTACTGCCTTGGAACGGTCAGTGTCAAAGAAATTTAAACTAGGCAGCATTAATAGGCAATGCAAGTATAACACAAACATGATTATGTATATATCAATATAAAAGGCATAGAAAGCCACAAAGCAAGTACTCAGTGTCTTGGCATATGGCAGATTAAAAGAGAATATACATTAACCACAAGACAAGATTGAAGACAAAAGTCAAACGTTACAGTCCTTCGAGGATTTAAGTAGACGTCATCATTGGGTCCACAAACTATCTGGTTATCGCACAATCAAAGAGGAAAGCATAGTGGCGAACTGTAAATGTGTCAACCACTAAACATGCAGTGCGTTGCAAAATGATAGGGTCATAACCAAGTCAATTAGAGGCTATATGCAAAATACACTTCAGTGACCAGAAAATTCTACTCCAGCCTTTAAGGGTTTTGAGTATTATTTAATCACCGTTAGGATTTTAATTTAGTATTTTGACTGTAACCTGTGATACGCAGGTTTCATAACCTCTGCTCCCAGCTAAATTCCATTTTATTTATATCGCCCATTGTTTTTTCGTTTAAGGCAAAGCGTTATGTTAAAAATTGGGATCATACGTCGCTAGCCCTGGAATGATGCGAAAATACCTCATTGGAGGTTCCATGTTTACCGTCATATGCACACCATTTTCGGGATGGATCAAATGTGTGTACTATTGACTTTTTAAATATTGAGTTCTGCCAACCCGGGGCTAGTGGGCGTGAACGGTAGCAAGCATATTTCACTACCGTTCATGAACAGTCTCAATCAAACCGAGACTGCAATGTTATTTGTATTTATCGATTTTCAAATCTCTTTTCATACTTTTTACAGTTATCAATATAAAAGAGTATGAAAGTGGACCTTTGGAAACGGCCGAACACGATAAGTACGAAATATTGCAGTCTCGGTTTGATTGAGACGGTAGTGAAATATGCAAGCTCGGGGAGACGTTTTACTGCCGCCACACTGCACAAGCAACGCCACTGTGCTATATAAAAGAGCATGAAAGTGGACCTTTGGAAACGGCCGAACACGATAAATACGAAATACTGCATTCATAAAATCAATAGTACATGATTTTAACCATCCCGTAGATGGCATGCATAACTCTACGTACAACCGTCGGACACTAAGAGTAGGCAATACTCCAGGGTATCAATTTTTACAAAAGTACATATATATCTTTTTTTGATATTCAAGGTACATCGCTCATTTCTGAAAATGTATTCTACAAAGCGCTATATGTGAAACATGTACACAAATTGCGAGATGAACTACCTCATTTCGAAATTATGAAACATGAATTAAGTTTCTATGAAACATGTTTCCCGCTATAAACATATAATCTAACGTGCGCTAATTATGCAACTTGTTATTGTTTTAGCCCCCAACGTGTCAAGACTTGGACGAATGCAGACGCAATACATGTCACAACAGAGGATACTGCATCAATACACATGGGAGTTACACGTAAGCAGGTTGTCTGCAGTGTGGGGAGTGTAATGACATATATATCCAGTCTATAATAATATGGAGTTCACTGGGCAGAAGCCAGAGCAACAAGAGAAAAAACATTAAGTGTACGACAAGACAAGATATAAGACAAGCATCAGACGATACTGTGATTATGATGTTTGTCTTATATATTGTCTTGTCGTACACTTAATGTGTTTTTCTTTTTTTGCTCTGGCTTCTGCCCAGTGAACTCCATATTAAAACGTACTGCATGATTAGTAGATGACCCATTTACCCACTATGCTTTCCTCTTTGATTGTGCATGACAGAACAGATTGTGGACCCTATGATGACGTTTTAGGAATTAGGTAGACGTCATCATAAGGTCCACAATCTTTCCTGTCATCGCACAATCAAAGAGGAAAGCATAGTGGGATAGGGCCATAACCTCTTTTGATAAACCTTTTAACAAGTTTAACAAAGATAGTATGAAAGTGATCATGACCAAGGATCTTACAAAGTTTGTAAATCACATCACCATAAAAGTCAGGTTGTGATAGTCCTTGTCGCAGAAGAGTTCTTAAATTATTTTGATATTTGGAAATAATAACATTTTGCAAAGGTTTTACGAAGTTTATGGTAACGGTAGCCCTGATTGAGTAGCTTTTTAGTTATACAAGGATTACGAATATTAAAGTCATCAACTCGAGTACAAGCTCTAGAAAAAACTAATAAGTTGAGACACACAGACCCCATAAGAAGATGCTCGGGGAACATCCCCATCTAAATTGGGATAATTAACAATATCAAAATTAAAATCATCTTTCTTGTCATAGATTTTACTAATTATTTCACCATTTTCAATGGAGAGATGTACATCGAGAAAAGAAGCGTTAGTATCAGGAATATTAGCTTTGTTAAGTTGAAGTTCTTTAGGGTATATGTCATTAACCATAGTAGAAAAGAAATGGTTGTCAATGTTCAATATGCCATCCAGATATCGAGAGGTGTCATTAAAGGCTTCAATAGCATCTGCCTGGGTATCTGGTGAAAGACTCAACATGAAATCTCTTTCATAGCAATATAAAAACAAATCCGCGATAAGGGGTGCACAGTTCGTACCCATAGGGATACCAAAAAATTGTCTATAAACGGTCGTTCCATACCTGACGACAATATTATCTAATAGGAAGATGAGTGCTTCACAAACTTCTTGGCAAGTCCACATAGTGTAATTGTCTAAACTGCCGTTAGTAAAAAACGCTTTAATATTATTACAGGCCAAAAATGTAGTATTTTCCCTAGCGAATGTTTCTTGAATAAGAGCAATAAGCTTGTCTTTGATAAGGTGATGTAAAGTGTTGAAATATCAGAAGTACTTATAGATGAAACTAAAGTATGGTCGGCTGATTTAGTTGATTTTCAAAGTATAATAAAGGTATTAAATACTTGCTTACTTTTACTGGTGTATTTAGTAAATTTGCTTGGGTTATTCCAGTTCCAAATAAAACTGGTTTGGAAATTACCAAAGCGTTCCAAAAGATTATGAGCACAGGGAGACAATGGAAATTTCTGTGAGTTGATCAGGGTGTAGAGTTTTACAATAAAACATTCATGCAGTTTATTGATGATAATAATATTGAAATGAATCATACGTTTAATTATGGAAAAGATGTTGTAATTGAACGGTTAAACCGAGCATTAAAGGAGAGGATGTGGAAATAGTTTACAGCAAACAGTACAAATAAATATTAAGACGTGTTGCAGGCAATGTTAGATGAAACTTGATGTTCGTCAAACTAATTAATCAGTTCAATCACTCATTTCAGATCCTTTACATATACCACGTTCTATACAGTGCGTGTATGTGTGTGTGTGTGTGTGTGTGTGGGTGTGTGCGTGTGTGCGTGCGTGCGTCAGGACATCGTGATGTTAAACTATACAAATCTCTCTCTAATCGACATATTCTGATATATAACTTTCAGTTGCACGTGTTTGTCCGGCTGGACTGGATTTCACTGCTTAGATAATACCACCGACCCGAGAAGATGTCTGGATGGGTGGTCAGGGAAAGATTGCGACATAGACGTGGACGAGTGCACAGCGAGGTAAGTAAACAGACAAAACACTAAGGGAAAGAAAACTGTAGATAAGTAAGTAAAAATGCATCGTGAAGTTAATCCCTATGCGTTTAAAGGGGCAGAAACAGTCAATATTGGAAATAAGTGAACGTAGGGATAATAGTGCACATCTATGTGAAGGTAATTTGAAGGAGAAAAAAAACTCAACATGTTGAAAAAATACATAACAGTGGATATAAAACCGATAGTAAGCACATTTGAAAGTGATCTACGTTTGTAACTTTTTATGAAAACCAATTGAGATTAAGGGATGACAAGTTGTCCACCGGCGTCTATCGTCCATGGTACGTCCGTCCGCCAAACTAAAATTTGTCAGGGTCTTAATATTTATAAAAGCTCAAAAAAGCTTGAAAACCAGCTAGATCGGATTAGTGACACCAGAAATATGACCCTTGTTTTACTGTTATCTATCAAATGTAATAGTTTGCCTTGTGAACACTCAAGAAATATAAAAAGATCGGACAGGGAAAGTAGCATTCAAGGAGGACAGTCAACCACAAAACACAGAAACAAACACGCAAACAGACAAACAAGAAGGCAAAAGTAATAATAAATGCAAACGACATCACAAACACAAAATGGTTGACAATAGGTCTACCGCCTTGGAACTGTCCGTGGCAAAGTAAGCCACTGGGGGGTTTAAACCGGTTCTAGGGTGCACCAAACCTCACACTTACCCTACTGTCATCCCATTAAAACAGGACAGTGTAAACAAAGAAATTCCCGCCATGATCTAATCTCTAACCAACAAGGCAGCATCAATAGGCAATATAAGTAAAAGACAAATATACTCGTGTAAATATAATACAAAAAAAACAATAGCCTAGAAAGCCACAATGAAGGTACTCAGTGACTTGGCAGAAGCCAGAAGCCAGAACTTTCATTTGCTATTTGAACTTTAACAATGTTGGCCAGATTTTTGACATCAATGAAATTTCGGACAAAATAAGCTAGATCGGAATAGAAACATCAGAATAATGGCCTTTTATTTATTTAAAACTGCTATACATGTAGTTTGCTTTATGAGCACTCTAGATAGCACTTTTCCGTTCCATCCAATCTTCGTCAACTCTGCCAGATTGTTGATATTAATAAAAGCTCTGCCGATTTTGTAAAAAGCAGACCAAACTGATTGTTAATATTAATAAAAGCTGTGACATTACATCTTGTCCATTCCCCCACCTGTTATGAGAGGCATGTTAGCCAGCAGAGCGTCCACAGGCCCTATTGTGCCTCTTGTTATCAAAACGTTCGCATCATAACATTGACTGACCTCATGACGTAAACGTTGAAACATGGTCAATTGTTTATGCATTATGTTGAAGTTCGGAATTTTGAACAATGTTAAACTAGTTTAACTTTGCAAAGTATAATATGACAAATATGGTTTTATTTTTTATAATAGTTACATACATTTGATTATATAATGTATCGATTGTTAATTGATATAATTGTAGGTAAAGAACATAAAATATTTACCAATATAATTTGCATAACTAGTTTTACCAAGTGTCGTCGATTCTTACGGATGGTGGGAGGTGTACAATACTGGTTCTACCCAGGAAAAGTGGATGGTCTGCCTCCAAAAAAAATCGACATATATAACCTTACACCATACAAACAAACAAACAAACAAACAAACCAATGGCAAATTTAAAGAGTATAAATGTTGTACATCATAGCTATGACTTGTGGAATCAAGACACAAGTGTGTGTGTGTGTGTGTGTGTGTGTGTGTGTGGGGGGGGGGGGGGGGGGGGGGGGGGGGTCGGTCACAGGATGACCCTAGTGGTTGGGACTAACTCAGGAAAGAATCAATGACGGTGAATGCATTAACATAAGTTTAATGCAACTTTTAAACTATGTTAAATATATATACAATTATCTAAAATACAAGCGAATACACAAATGAACTATGAAAAGAATGTTCCCATGAACGTTTAAGACGTTCTAAGTATTGTAACAAATACTGAATGTATACTACACTAAAGTGTTGTTAAAGTTATAACAATGTTGATCTATGATTTAGCGCGATAACTGTGATGCGCGAGAGCTCATGAAGATGATGATGCGCGAATCCAAGGGGTGATTGTCATCAAATGCCTTCTGTAAGGGTTAATGACGCGATATGTAAGACGATTAACCTCCACTGAGATTGTGGGTGATGTTCCTCCAGTGAGGACTGATAACGGGCCCACCTTCTGTCCCGGTGGTTGTCGCTACTAAAACCTGGCCATGCTGCGCAGGTACGGGGACCGTCTCCACCGCTCTTTACGTTAATCGTGGAAGCTTAGCTCCACTCCAACCCTGGATGGCTTATATCCTCCCTGGATGGCTTATATCCAACCCTGGATGGCTTAGGCTGTAATTATACATACGTTTCAGATGTCGGTTGACACACATAACAATCTTGCATAATTATAATTACCCAAACAAATCATTATTCAATAAATATATGTAAGCTGTACTAATGATGAGTAGCAATGTATACATATTCTACAACGCCATGTATACGCCATGTACGTCGATGTTAATCAATGCCCCTAATACATGTAATATAAAACATTATCAAATCACTCGTATATTACACTCACTGAGTTATGCATGCACGCATGTCAACTAATGACCACATTATACAACGCTATGCATACGCGTCGAACATTTATCCTAGTCACTCATCTCATTGTTAACTAATGTTAACAATCATGTATTACAATCACTGAGTTATACGCCAACGTTAACTAATGCACATATTATCCACTGTTATCAAATTAATATTGTTTTAAAATTAATGATCAATTACAATAATTACATCTAATAAAGTAACTTCAAAATATTATGCTAGTCTAAAGTTAATGTTTGAGAAACATCAAAGCTAACCGGATGCCGTAACCGCCAACCAAGATGGCGCCGCCCACTGAATATAAATGTACGATACAAGTTAATAAAATAAATACTGAACACATATTGCCTGTGCATTTCGCCGTCCAACTTCTGCTCCAAACAAAGCAACTATCGAGCAATCCCGGCAAGAACTAGAAGACAATGGGTTTTATAGCAAGCGTTACGCCCAAACATTATTTCCCCCGTTCAGTCCGTGACATACGTGGCTACATTCGCAGTATTAAAATCTACACGAGAGGCCCCTTACACATTTTTGCCGTTAAGGAAGATAGACCTATACGTTTACATGCATTAGCACAAAACTAAACTTATGACACGGCCTCTCTGGCGGCCACTTAAAATGTGCACGCTTTTACGTGTTACATGAATATATCATGGATATTGTAATTTGTTTCAACTCAACAATAGATTAGGGTGTAACTGACAGCTTACAAGAACTATTTACGACCAATACGCTCTACCCGTGACATTTTGTGACAGTGTGTGTGTGTGTGTGTGTTCTAAGGTTTTAAGTCCTTTATGCCACCAGAGAATCACGGTACGGCTTGACACAATATAATATGGACTTTTGAATGATTGTGTGTAGTGTAATGTGATATATCTTCTGTTTACGTCTGTTTACTTGTAGCAGATATAGTGCTGCCACACTGGGATATCACGGCGAAGTACATGATTCCCCACCCAATCACTTTTTTTCTGACACTGGGCCAATCAGACGTTACTGTATATGGTTTATTGTACATATATATATAAACCCATTTTAGTCATAAACATGTATTTGCCATATTTTTCAGTGGCGTTAAAGTATTGTGTGTCAATAACAGCACTTGTAAGAATACACAGGGAAATTATACATGCGACTGTTTAGTGGGATTTCAAGGTTATTCCTGCAGTGATGACGTCGACGAGTGTTTGTCTAGTCCTTGCGATAATTCCGGCAAATGCGTCAATGTGATTGGTTCATATAAATGCGCATGCGTAGAACCGTGGGCAGGTTATCACTGTGAGGAACAAGTTGTCAGTCAAGTTGAAGGTAGGCCAGTGCTCATCGTAAAGTTTGAAACAACGACAACATCTACGTGTAATTAATTTGGAACATGTTTAGGTAATGTTATGACAAATAATTCAAACCCGACTTCCACATCCCCTTCCAGTCCTGCAGTAATGTCAACGTTTCTTAGAATGTTTTTAGCTAGAAAGTATAAAAAGTAGATGTAAAAATCGCACAGGAAAAGTAGCATTCAATGACGAGACGGTCAACAACAAACACACAGAGAAACAAAGAACATCTTTAAAGATGAATAAAAAGCCAAATAAGACATCACAAACACAAAAGGGTTGACAATAGGGCTTCCGCCTTGGAACGATCAGTGGCAAAAAAGGCCGCTGGGGGTTTAAACCAGGTTAAGGGTGCACACAACCTTACACTTACCCTACTGTCAACCCAATAAAACGGGACAGTGTAAATAAAGAAATCCCCTTGGAAAGTGTTCCGAACTCGAATAATTTCCATGACACTTTTTATGAATTTAATGTTGCGCATTTTATATAAATATTCGACTAATAGTATTATTTGTATTATAATAAAGATAATGAACGATGTCTTTATTGGATATATTTTCTTGCGAATTCTCGTATTTGGATTGCAATACATCCTACTGTCCCACTTCCTGTGTTTGACTTATTTTTGCTAAACATGCTTCTAGTGAATATATTTTAATATTTCCCAAGTATCATATATCACCATGTAATATATGAAAGTATATTTATCATTACAATTTTAGCATGTAGCTGGTATGATGCAGTTGATGATTGGATGTGTGGATGTGTGATATAACAGCCCTTTGTCTAATATGTCATTGTTTAGTTGTTGTTATCCTTTTATCCAATGATCAGTATAATAGTCAATGTAAGATTTTAAAGAACTACTGACACATATATGACTGACACGATCTTAGACTGGTGCTTTTTAGTATTTTATACCGGGCTTTTTTCAATTCCATTCATCCGTCCGTCTCAACGTGGTGTCTTGTAAGATGTATTTACATACATTTCATTTTAACAAACATTTGAATATTTAAAAGCAAATTGAAATTGCGTTTTATTCAGTAGCTTCAGGAACATATTAAATCGTTAAAAGGTAATTATATATAAATGACAGTTTTTTTTTAATGAAACAGAAGTCTATAAATATATGCGAGTAAACCTAAAGTCAAATTTGACACTTCATCAGTAAATTTAGGTGCTAATTTGAAAGTTTCAAACAACCTTAAAGATTGCCATGTGTCTCTAGAGTAGTGGAGCAATTGCAACCATATGTTATATAATAACAATAATCGTAATATAGGTTTTATTTAATAATAGAACTCATTTGAGTAAATGTTCATTGAAATTAGTCAATGTCCCATCAGATAAACTTAACAAAATTCCTAAGTTCCATGTTCTAAGAAAACATATCGGCTTACAAGCTTTAAAATTTGTTAATGCGATCAAAGCAAACGATTCATTTCGATTTGTGATATTTTATTCTCCAGAAATACAACAGTTTATCAAGACATACACACAAAAATGAGTGTATATGTATATTATTGCTTAATGTTTAACACTGTAGCAATTCACGATAACGTGTTTTAGTTTCATATTCAATGTACATATGCACTATACTGGGCCGCACAATCCGTCCATGCACTATACTGGGCCGCACAATCCATCCATGCACTAAACTGGGCCGCACAATCCGTCCATGCACTAAACTGGGCCGCACAATCCGTCCATGCACTACACTACGCCGCACAATCCGTCCATGCACTATACTGGGCCGCACAATCCGTCCATGCACTATACTGGGCCGCACAATCCGTCCATGCACTATACTGGGCCGCACAATCCGTCCATGCACTATACTGGGCCGCACAATCCGTCAATGCACTATACTGGGCCGCACAATCCGTCCATGCACTACAATGGGCGCACAATCCGTCCATGCACTACACTGGGCCGCACAATCCGTCCATGCACTACACTGGGCCGAACAATCCGTCCATGCACTACACTGGGCCGCACAATCCGTCCATGCACTATATTGGGCCGCACAATCCGTCCATGCACTATACTGGGCCGCACAATCCGTCCATGCACTACACTGGGCCGCACAATCCGTCCATGCACTATACTGGGCCGCACAATCCGTCCATGCACTATACTGGGCCGCACAATCCGTCCATGCACTAAACTGGGCCGCACAATCCGTCCATGCACTATACTGGGCCGCACAATCCGTCCATGCACTATACTGGGCCGCACAATCCGTCCACGCACTATACTGGGCCGCACAATCCGTCCATGCACTATACTGGGCCGCACAATCCGTCCATGCACTATACTGGGCCGCACAATCCGTCCATGCACTATACTGGGCCGCACAATCCGCCCATGCACTATACTGGGCCGCACAATCCGTCCATGCACTATACTGGGCCGCACAATCCGTCCATGCACTATACTGGGCCGCACAATCCGTCCACTTCAATAATTGTTAATGAATACTATAGCTAGTTGTTTGGTCTGGAAAACTACACGACGGATAGTTTTTGTTGCAAACATCAACAGTAGTAATTCATATGATGTACGAGGAACACAGGCTACACTACATTCGTGTGATCGATTGGGGCGTAGCGTGACGCGTTTTCAACTAATTCGAGGTGCGAAGCGTATATTGATAATGGGCCATCCTTACCCCACTCCCTTCTCTGATTTATATTCCATTTTTCAACTGTTTAGGCTTCTTCTTATTTTATTATTTTCCAAGTTACTCCCGGGAGTAAGGGTGTATGTCACGTTACGCCCCTGATCCACTTATACCTTTATTTAATTAGATGCGCAATTGCTAGCAACATGAACTATATATAAATAATATTAAGGATTGTATTCGTGATTTTATTGTCTAGGTGACACCACCAACATTGTTGTGATTCTTGGTCCTGCGCTAGGATGCCTTCTCCTTATTAGTGGTATAGTCGGCGGAGTGTTCTTTGCCAAGTATATAAGGTAACTAGTATCCTTTAATCTTAATTTGATCAGTGGCTCGAAAGATATTTATTTATTAGACATTAGTATTTATCATTATTGTTTATTACCTCTGTTATATTAAATGGACATATTGAGCGAATGACACACATTTGTGAAAGTAGTTTGACTCCGCAATAGCCGCAACCAAACTGTATACATCTCTGGTATATAGCCATAACGAGAAGTGCATATATAAAGGGACACATGGCAATCTTGATTTTTTAAAAACTAGCAGCGTCCCGCTAGTTTTTCTACATACATTGCATTTGTTTAATCATTGATATTAATTATAAGAATTGTATAAAACAAATTGTTTTTGCATATTACTAACTGTTGATTACATTTCACCAATAATATATTCAAACCTATGGTAGAATAACAAAGAAAGGTTGAAAACTGAAAATTGTATTTAAATATATACAAGCAGATTTAAAGTCCAAATGATATTGGATTAATACATCGAGAGGCTAATTTTAATGCTTGATAAAGACTTCAAGATTGCCATGTGTCCCTTTACTATACTCGTATATCTTATGAAAGGAATAACATTGAAAAACAGAATGCCACTAACAAGATTCCTTTTTTTTTTTTGAAATTGCCCAACCCTACAAGGCAAGATTTGCTTTTGCACACACTTTATTTAACCTACGGTGCCTTTGCGTTTGGGTACGGTGGTTTCTGCTGGGCCAATTCTTAATTTTGAATTGGATCATAATTATATATGTGTATGACGCGTAGGAATATTTGATCAGTCATATATATATATATATATATATATATATATATAGATGGGGAAAAAAAACATTTATACAGTGCTATAGTTTACAAAAACTCAAGCGCTTTCGGCTAACGCCTTCATCAGGAGTACACAAACACGAAAATAACAAATACAAAACAAAAAACACTAAAATACACGGCAGTTTAAACAAAACTCTTTGAGAAACAACTTATCGTTTGGCAGTGTTGCAGAAACTGCAACACTGCCAAACGATAAGTTGTTTCTCAAAGAGTTTTGTTTAAACTGCCGTGTATTTTAGTGTTTTTTGTTTTGTATTTGTTATTTTCGTGTTTGTGTACTCCTGATGAAGGCGTTAGCCGAAAGCGCTTGAGTTTTTGTAAACTATAGCACTGTATAAATGTTTTTTTTCCCCATCTATTAATTTATTCCAACATTTTCGTATCCCCTCGGGGATCCAGTGCTTTTTGAAAGGTATTTTGTAGATGTATGTATTTTCTCACCCTTATATATATATATATATATATATATATATATATATATATATTTACAGGAAAAAACGAAAGATTAGGGTTTCGGAAGAACCCTGCACCACGAATATAGAAGCAGATAAAGCGGCTTCAGCAGCAACGACAGTGGTGCCAGCTCAGATAAAGTAAATGTGAAGTCAATAAAAGGGCCCAAATGACACGGGAAATGACGGAACACCGAAGAAGAAAGGACAAAATTTTCGTTAGAAATATTTTTTCAATGAGTAAACCAACACGCATGCATTTAATGATGTCTGTCTTCACGCATCTGAAACAAATTTGTATATGGCGTTAAGCCACGTACAAATGAACTATTATACTAAATACATATAGCTTAACCAGGGGTGTACCTGGGCCTTTTGAAGCTGCAGGCCGGCTTAATTTCTGAGCACTGTAGGGGGTTTGGGGCATCCTCCCCAAGAAAATATTTGATGAATAGAGTGTTTCTGGCGCATTTTGGTGCATTTTCGAGATTTCCCAGAATAAGTTACCGGCCCGGGCCTGCAGTGCCTTAGTGCAGCTACACCACTGTTACGATGTAGTCTGTATTAATAAGATGCATGGTATTCTTCGATGGATTTTCGGATATTCAGTACTCTGATGCTTAATGAACATTTTAAGTCCCAAACACCCGGTTTTGATCTCGTACAATATAAACCCGCTAGAACTAATTTTTTTCTTATCTTACATGAATTTTTATGTATATATTACACAAGTTTTCTAGAGATGGAACATAATACAAACAAATTCTCACAACTTACAGTTGTAACTCATTTCTCAATTTCAAACGAACAAATTATGCGGCTGTATCCTGTTTAAAAGTGTAGGGCAGCTATATACAGCTATATACAAATGACAAATTAAAAAAAAGTGTTTATAGTAGAAGTATCGTTTTGTTATTGTCCATATACGCTTGAAAGGCTATTATCAATGTTTAATACAAATTATTTCGTTAGAAATACCACTAGATATATTAAAATAAGTATAAAAGTGGAACAGGAAATGCAGGTTTCTAGAACACAATAAACCCCAAAACACGCAAAACGACAAACATGAATGGCAATAAAGGCATAAGACGTCACGAGAACAAAAAAGGGTTGACAATAGGGCTACCGCCTTGGAACGGTCAGTGGCAAAAATGCCGCTGGGTTTTTTAAATTGGTTCTTTCAATTTTCCTTAAAATATTAACTAGATTTACTTTCAAATAAACCTAACGATATAATGATGCATATTATAGACATGGAAAGTAAAAGTTATATCAGTGCAGCTGATCAAACAAAATGTATGTACAACCAAGAACCGATGTTGTGCTCGACTAATGAACATGTTTGTACAACAAAGAGATGATGTTGTACTCAACTAATGGAAAAAAAACCATTTTTACCCATTCGATTTTATATAAAATTTATAAAAAATGGAGCATTGTTTGTTACTCTACATGCATTTAAAACATTAACTTAACATTCAAAAACATGTACACTGCACATTAAGAAATATAACAGTCTTCCAGTTTTGTTTTAGTAGTGGAAACATTTTTAGCACATTTTTTTAGACATGTATGTATTGAAAAGATAAGATGGCACTTTGACCGTCACCATCCTCTGTCCGTTATTGGTACTAATTATTGAAATAATAGAAACAAATGCAGCGTGTAAACGTATTGATGACTGCAATATTTCGTATGTGTCGTTTTCGGCCGTTTCCAAAGGTCCATTATCATTCTCCTTTTTATAGCACAGTGGCGTTGCTTGTGCAGTGTGGCGGCAGTAAAACGTCTCCACGCGCTTGCAATCAGTACTGTTATTCATTCGATTTTTGGAGATCGCTGAGCCCGATACTTATATTTAATTATCGGTGGTACTTTTTCATTTCTTTTTGTTTTCTTACTTAATTTTCGATTCAGTGTTCCACTACTCCGCCGATTAAAGGCTCTGGGTATTGTTTAACCACTTATAGGATATGTTGTCTGCTTTTTAATTTAGTCTTTTGACTGTTACTTGTGATATGCAGGCTTCATAACCTCTGCTCCCGACTATTCCATTATGTTTATTTCGCTCTTCGGGGCATTTAATTTTATTAGATACTGGGACCATACGCCGTACGACATGGGGAAGAAAGATACTCCATGTCCACCGCCATATGCATGCCATCTTCGGGATGGTTACAATTTTGTACTATTGATTTTATTAATATTGAGTTCTGCTCAACCCGGGGCTAGAGGGCGTGAGCGGTAGCTAGCATATTTCACTACCGCTCATGAACAGTCTCAATCAAACCGAGACTGCAATATTTCGTATGTGTCTTTTTCGGCCGTTTCCAAAGGTCCATTATCATACTCTTTTTTAATAGTCGTAAGAAGAAATATAAAAAGATCGGACAGGGAAAGTAGCATTCAAGGAGGACAGTCAATCACAAAACACAGAAACAAACACGCAAACAGACAAACAAGGAGGCAAAAGTAATAATAAATGCAAACGACATCACAAGCACAAAATGGTTGACAATAGGGCTACCGCCTTGGAACGGTCAGTGGCAAAGTAGGCCACTGGCGGTTTAAGCCGGTTCTAGGGTGCACCAAACCTCACACTTACCCTACTGTCATCCCATTAAAACAGGACAGTGTAAATAAAGAATATTTGTATAAGTAAAAAGCTGCTCCAACAGGGCCACCATTACAATAAACTTCGAAAAACCTTTGCTACAATAACCTGACTTCTATGATGATGTGATTTACAAAAAGACCCTTGGTTATAATCACGTTCATACAATCTGTATTAAACTTTTTAGAAAGTTTAACAAAAGAGGTTATGACCCTATCATTTTGCAACGTACTACATGTTTAGTGATTGACCCATTTACCGGACAGATCGTGGACCCTATGATGACGTCTACCTAAATACTGAAAGGATGGTACCTTTTGGTGTTTGTCTTAAATATTGTCTTGCCGTACCATTAACGGTTTGTTCTGTTGTTGCTTTGGCTTGAGTTTGCTTTGTGGCTTTCTAGTGTTTGTTTTTATATGTATTTTTATATTTATATTACACATACTTGATCATTTATGTGGTTTACTTATATTAACTATTAATGTTGTCATGTTTGTTAGATAATATAACCTTGCGCGGATATCTTTATTTACACTGTCCCGTTTTATTGGGATGAAAATAGGGTAAGAGTGAGGTTTGGTGCACGCTAGAACCTGGTTTAAACCCCAGCGTTTTTTTTCCACCGACTGTTCCAAGGCGGTAGTCCTACTGTTAACTCTTTTATGTTTATGGTGTCATATATTGCCGTTTATTCATCTTTGTAGTTGTTTGTTTCTGTGCGTATTTGTGGTTGACTGTGGCTACAATTCCTGTTCTACTATTATATCTAATGTTTGTGAACACGATACCTTTAGTATTTTTTTTCCGGTGTTCGTCACATCTGAATGAAGTGTTTTTTTATACAATCTCGGAGGAGTTTTGCAATGAGGATAAATGACGCGTGTATGTCCTTAATTACTGAATATAGAAGAATTTACTTAAACGGCTTCCGAATTTTACCAGATTTGATTTGATGTTACATGGATACGATGTTAAACTGAAAGAAAACTAAACATATCCATTGAACATTTTTAATTTGCAAAAATAATTTTAAAAAGTGTTAATGGGCCTGCAGTGCATGCCAGAAATAAAAAAATAAAAAGACAAACAGCAATAGTTGTATGTGTGCGTATATAACCATTGCATAAGCGTAATGTATTATATATGAAAAATGAATGCATAAAATATAAGTAACCCTATTTAAAAATAAATGAGAATGTAAGGAGAAATTTGGAAATCGCCGAACACGACAGATAAAAAATATATCGCAGTCTCGGTTTGAGACTGTTCATGAACGGTAGTGAAAAATGCTAGCTATCGTTCACGCCCTCTAGCCCCGGGTTGAGCAAAACTCAATATCTAAAACGTCAATAGTACGAACATTTTAGCCAACCCAAAGATGGTATGCATGGTATGCATATTACGGTGAACATGGAACCTTCAATGAGGTATTTTCACACCAGTCCACGGCCAGCGCCGTATTGTACCAGTCGGTAGTTTCTAGCAAAATGCTTTGCCCTAAACGAGAAAACAACGGGCGAAATAAACAAAACGAAATTTAACACTTTAACAATGATAGTAGAAGCAAACGTCGAACAGGTAGTGAGTGTATCATTATAGAATGCAGTCATCCATAAAGACGCTATCTAAAGTCTCTATCCCGCCAACAACACCAACATTGAACAACATATATACACCGTTTCTAAACCTACTGACGACGAGGTATATATATATAGCTGGACATATTTTGAGAATGAATGAATGAATAAATGAATGGTGTTTTACGGCACGTCGACACATAAATAGATCATATTGTGCGCAAAAACCGATGAAAGATGAAGAAATTAAGTAGTAATTAAAATTAATGTAATTATATAAAGATAAAACGATAAAAATATAAGGGATAATATGGCAGTAATATGAACTATATATGATATTCTTTGGCTTAAATGCAAAGGTAGTTTATTTAACATAGAACAAGATATTTATATGTGTTTATGTTATATTGTACCAAAAAATAGCTCGAGGGAAGCTTATATTGAAACAAATGTTTATTAAAGGATCTTGAACAATATGACTGTGATCAACTATCTAACAAATGAAAAGATTGACTTTATGATATTAGGCGATATGAACAGTAGAATTGGGAAATTGAAGGATTTTGTAGAGTATGATAATTTTGACATACATGTTGATATGCTTCCGGACGACTACCAGCCAGACTCCCCAATGCCACGTATTTCGCAGGATGATATGACAAATCAAAATGGAAATGCATTGATAGATTTTTTCATAGAGGCAGGTCTAAGAATTTTAAATGGTCGAGTGGGTCTGGACGGTAGTGTGGGCAAGTATACGTATGTAAGCTCCCTTGGCAGTAGCGTTGTGGATTATGTTATAGCAAGTCAATCTATTTTCAAACTTTATAGTAAATTTGAAGTACAAGACCCAAATATTTTATCCGATCATTGTATTATTACATTTTCGATGACATTTCATTGTATGCAAAAAATGAAGAGGCATCTGAATTCCAATTCTAAGTATAGGTGGAAGCCTGAAAAACGAGATGCTTACCAGGAATCTTTAACTATTGAACATATTAAACATAAGTTAAAAGGTTTAATAAACGATCTTAATGCCATAAATAATAATGAAAATATTAATGATAATATAAGAACATTCAGTGAAGTCATTGACGAGGTATGCGCACCTCTATTTAAGAAACCTAACACGTTTGATATAAATAGGAATTATGATATTGAAAATAAAAAACAATGGTTTGACGAAGACTGTAAGTCTGCAAGGGAAATATTTTTCGAAAGTTTAAATCTGTATCGAAGATGTAAATCCGATAGGAATAGAATTAATATGAGTCGAGCTCGTTCCAGATATAAACATGTAATAAGAAGAAAGCGGTTTGAACATCGCAAAGTAAATACGAATAAACTTCTAGAAGCACGAAGCACGAGTGTCAAATGCTAGGGATTATTGGAAATTGCTCAAAGGCCAGGCTACCATAACGCCAGCCTCTTCTATCTCCGCAGATACTTTTGCAAAATATTTCAAGGCAATAAATGACCCAGAAAGCAGTTTTTATCAACCAGATGAGAACGTTATTTATTTTAATTCCAGATATCTTAATGGTGAAATCCAAGTAATGTTTGAAGAATTTGACATGGAAATAACAGCAAATGAACTTTTAAAAGCGATCAGACAATTACGTAATAATTCAAGTGGTGGTCCTGATCTATTGTTAAATGAGTTTTTTAAAAACGGTTCGGATATTCTATCCCCTTATCTACTAAAACTTTTAAATTCGTGTCTATCAAGAGGTTATTTTCCAGAACGTTGGAGTGAAGGGCATATTGTTCCTATCTTCAAAAGCGGCGATCCGCGTGATCCAAGTAATTACAGGGGTGAAACATTACTTAGTACACTGGGAAAATAATTTAGTAGAGTAATTAATAACAGGTTAATTATATGGGCTGAACAATACCAAGTATATATCGAAACTCAAAATGGATTCCGTAAAGCCATGAGTACGTCAGATAATATTTTTTATCTTACATGGACTTATTTCTCAAGCATTGTGTCAAAAAGATTATTTATATTGTGCATTCGTTGATTTCAAAAAGGCTTTTGATTTTGTTGTCAGAGATATTTTATGGTACAAACTTATTAAAATTGGAGTTAGGGGGAAACTTTTAGATGTTATTAAATCGATGTATAACTGTGTAAAGTCTAAAGTTAAATATATGAATACTTTAAGTGACGAATTTTCATGTTTACTTGGTGTAAGACAAGGCGAATGCCTCTCACCTTTTCTTTTTAGCATGTATTTAAACGACTTAGAGGAAGAATTAATACTTTAAAGGGGTAGAAGGTGTAAGTTTAGGTATGATAAATCTATGCTTACTATTATACGCGGATGATATTATATTATTAGCAAAAACAGCTGCAGATTTGCAACATGCGTTAAATGTATTAGAAGAATATTGTACACGATGGATATTAACAGTTAATACGTCTAAAACTAAGATTATGGTCTTTAGAAAGTGGGGTAGACTAAAAAATGATTTAAACTTTTATTACGAGGGAAAGGTCATAGAAATTGTTAATAAGTTTAAATATCTCTGAGTTGTTTTCACCCAGGGCGGTTCTTTTAATGAAACTGACAAAATATTATCAGGACAAGCGCTTAAAGCGATTTTCAAGCTAAATAAATGTATTAATAAATTTACAGGTTTATCACCAAAGCATATATTAGATCTTTTCGATAAACTTATCACACCTATTTTAAATTACTCTTCTGAAGTTTGGGGCTTTAACAAAGGGTCGAATACCGAAAGAACGCATTTAAGTTTTTGTAAACGGCTCTTAGGTGTTAAAATTTCCACACAAAATAATTTTATTTATGGAGAAACCGGTCGAATTAGCTACATCTACAGAAGATACTTTAATATCATAAAGTACTGGCTAAAAATCTGCTCTTCGAGCAACACAAAATATATAAAATTAGTATACAATATGATTCATTCTGAAAACAAAATACATGTAAATAGAACAAATTGGGTTTCAGAAGTAAAAACATTACTATCAACATTGGGATTTTATGAAGTATGGTACGCTCAAAGTGTAGGCGATGCTAACGCTTTTCTAAGATCGTTTAAACAACGGTTAAATGGCGTATTTATACAAACTTGGAACGCAGAATTTATTAATTCAACAAGAGCATTATTTTATCGGTCGGTAGCATCATTTGAATTTAAACCGTACCTAGATATAGTAAATATATCAAAATACCGATATGCATTATCGAGACTCCGCCTATCCTCTCATAGGCTAGAAGTAGAGACTGATCGATGGAAAAAACCAGCCAGCGTACCTTTTCAAGAAAGATTATGCAGACAGTGCAACTCCTTAGAGGATGAATATCATTTCTTAATCGAATGTAATAACTATCAAGAATTAAGAAAAATGTCTATAAAGCAATACTTCTGGAAAAAAACTAGTTATTTTAAATGTATACAATTAATAAATACTGTTAATAAAACTGAAATTAAAAAGTTAAGCGTATACGTGCAGAAAGCCTTTGAATTAAGAGTACAAATTAATAGAGCCTAGTTTAAACCTTTTATCATTAATGTTATAATGTTATAAGTGTTAAAAAAGCACTTGCAATCTTGCTTCGGTCTCAATACAACGAGAAAAAAACTGAGATTTAAGGACATTTACATACTAATCTATAGATAACAGTTTGAACTAATCATAATACAATTATACTATGTGTATGATTTATATATGTTTTTCTAGTATTTCGTTATATGATTATATATGTAAATATTTGTATTTGTTTGTGTACTCGGAGATAGACGTGTGAATAGGTCGCTTACAAAGAAAGATCTCTCCCATATGTTTTGGATTGTGTTTCAACGCATGACCCCCAAGACCCTGGGATAACATATTGAATATAATTTATGTTTGCCATCTATCCGTGTCATTATCGAATTGTTAATATTGTAAATATATTGATGGGTCATATGTGGCTTAAATAAATGAATAAAGAATAAAAAAATAAAAAAATGTTACCAGCCAGGCCAAACCCCAAAATCGCAGCGTTGAATTAAGAGTTACCAACACATAATTCATTTTAGGCATATTTAATCACGTGTATTTTAAAAACCCGTGAAAAATATGATACTTTTCATCGGCAAATATGCATTATTATATGACATGAACACCTGGATAATGTAATTTTACCGTTATTTGGTGGGTTAGTTTCTTTCAAGAAACAAATACATGTAAATATATACATTTAACACCAAGTGTATTGGCATCACAAACATAAAATGGTTGACAATAGGGGTAATGCATTGGAAGAGTCAAGTTAGATTTATGGCAGCATATCAATTTCAGTAGTTCAGATTGGAAGAAAATATATGAGACAGGAAGTAGTTGAGGAATTTTCTAAAGGAAAACGAAACGTGTTTGATATTAAGTTCAGTATATATTGAAACAGTAAGATATTCCCAGTGCAAATAATTCAAGCGCGTGCGTATACATGTATATACATTGTCAACTTATTACAGACATGCAGGTGCATATGGTTGTTTAAACAGAAACAAGTACATATTTTATCATATTAGTTTTACAAATACAAATTTGGCACCACCTATTATAACGCAGTTCTTATTGAACGCAAAAAACAACCAACAGAAACAAAACAAATAAAAAATATAAAAATATCAGACACCTCCGATGCTTTTAAACATGTAACAATATAAAAGGTAAATAATGTATTTATTAAGCAAAATAATAAATGCGTCTCTGAGTGAACTGAGGACTTGTGTATTGTTTATATATCACATAACTCATGGTGTGGGAGTGGAATAACACCATTCTATATTTATAGTTATATAAGTATGCAAATAAGCCTAGTATGCGCTGTCAAAACAATCGATAATGACTATGATCCAATTCCAACGGTTTATGTCGGTTTCGCGTGTTAAAGCGACAGACAAAATGCAGTAAAAGTCGATATGTGAGTTATGTGATCAATAGAATCTAACATTCGTTCTCATTCAATATTAAATTTATTAAACTCGTTAGCAAAAATGATATAATGCTCGGCAAGAGCCTCGCATTATATCAGTTGCCAGCTCGTTAATAAATTCAATAATGAATGAGTACTCATGTAAGATCCTCTATATATGCCTGTCTGTGCTGTCTTTATCGTCTTACAAAATACATTATCGGTAAGCCTGATTGTTACATATTTATTAGTGATAACAAAAACAAATCCTCAATCCGTTCTTTTTATATAAATGTCATGCAACTTCAATTAAAAGCAAATGCAAAAGTAAATATTTAAGCCGAACAGTAAATGTAGCATCCAAGGACCACGGTCAACCAAAAACACGCACAGAAACAGACAATAATTACAGACTATTAAATGGCAAGATTTGACACCACAAACATAAAGTGTTGACAACAGGGCTACCTCCTTCACGGTCAGGGACAAAAAAAGTCGGGGTGGGGTGGGTTTTAAACCAGGTTCTAGGATAACCTCACTTTTACTCTATTGTCATCCCAATAAAACGCGCATTTTAAACACTTTATGTTTAAGAGTAAAGCGAGACACTTTTGTACAACTAACCATTAGGGCTATCGTTACCATAAACTTCGAAAAACTTTTTTTCCCTTCAAAATCGTAACACTGATCTACCTTATAACAGAAACGTACTTTAAAAGCTTTTCTGCGACTAGGACTATCACAACCTGACTTCTATGGCGAAGTGATTTACAAATGACGTGATTTACAAACGTGTGTCTTGATCACATTCAAACTATATTTTTGCAAAGCTCTGTAGGTTTAGTAGGTAAACCATTTCACTAAGCTTTCCTTTAATTGAGCGATGACCCAACAGATTCTGAACCCTACATCCTGAAAGGGGTGGTAAAGTTTACCATTACGTGGTCCCGCCTTAATTCCATTAAGCGATGGGAAAGCTTATATTAGAAGGATTTTATAACGGATATTTCGGATATTTTACTGAAAAAAAAATGCAATAACCTGTTTAAAATTACCCATTAAATGTTTTAATTTTTAAAATATGCAAACTTTTAAAGCCGAAATTAAGGTTTTATTTCAGTTCATACCCCAACCAACTCCGTTTTCGCTTCTTGGAGAAGGGGTTGGATGGGGTATGAAAGTTAATACTCGGACCACGTAATGCATTTAACCTCAATCGTGTCTTGTCTTGCCTTGAACGGTTTATTCTCGTGTTGCTTTGGCTTTTGCCAAGTCACTGAATTCTTGCCCTGTGGCTTTCTAGGCTTTTGTTTCTGTTTTAATTCATATATACATGATCATTTTTGCGTTTCACTTATATCGCCTATTAATGCTGCCTAGTTTTAAAGCATACACCATGGCGGGGGATTTCCTTATCCCGTTTAACCGGGTTGACAATACGATAATAAGAGGTTTGGTGCACCTTAAAACCTGACATAAACCCCTGTGATCTATTTACCACTGACCGTTCTAAGGTGGTACACCTAATGAATCAGGATATCCGTTTCAGTTTTATACATGGTTATCGCCAAAATGTTTGGTGGCAATAGCTTAACAACTGAGAGGAGTATAATATATATATAGTCTGTAAGAATTGGCCAGTGGTAATAACTGGCTATAAAATAAGAAATACGATATTGTTTTTTTAACCTATATTTCTTTTTAATTAGAAATATGTACGTAAAACATAACACTAATATACATTTACTGATCAATAAAAGAATGGCATAGAGGCAAATGTATATAATCTGCCAAATTTGGTGGAAACAGTTCAAAAACTATACAGAGACAAGAGAATGATATTTATATATCAGTGTACATAAACTAGTACGAGTAAATTAAAAACATTTATGATTTTGAAAGAAATTATTTGAAAACGTATAGTACAATTAACAAGCAATAGATAACAGACAATCAATTGTCTTATGATTAATAAGTTTACATGTTTGTATGCATGGCATACGCGTCTATCTATAAATGCTTGCCATTATAGCAGTTTATTTTCATCTGCATCTGGCATTTAACCATTTACAAATTCGTTAATGGCGAGTTAAAACAAATACCAATTAATATTGTTTGCGTGCTTTGCTTTACTTATTGAAGACTTTCTTCATTGAAAATCTTGTCTTCATTACTATTTTCTTCGGAGTTCCGTCGTCCTCGGCTGTATTACTGACATCACCTTTCCCTTCCAGGTCCTTCGTCCCTGTATCTCCATCTGTTACTTTCTTTATCTGATCGTTCACCGTTGCTGTACCGTTGGTCGTTGCCGTCTCTTGATCCACTTCTATAATCGTTGTGCACCCTTCTTCCGAGTCTCCAATCATTCGCTTTTTCCTTTACAATAAAAAAGTTTATATGGTTGATTTAATCCAGTTCACTGTATGATTGAATCATGCCATCACGAGAATAAACAAGAGACCCAAGAGGGCCTGTATCGCTCTACTGGCTATATGGAGAATGTGGTAGGAAACACTACAATGCTAGGCGCAACTAGGCTTGGTACTGATCATCCCTGTAAAGTTTCGTTGAAAACCGGCAAAATCAAGTCATAATCATTACTAGTAATAAGCTGATAAAGTTTGGTAAAGATCGGGTGCAAAATGAAGGCCCTATCGTGTTAACGAGACAAAATATAGCAATTTTAACTAAATAAAGGGCCATAACTTCGCTGTTACCAGTTATAACTGACTGGTTTTCGAACTCGTCCGAGCTTTCATCGATATTAATCATCTGGTAACGTTCGAAACAGATCGAATGAAAAATGAAGTCCCTATAGTCTTAATGAGGAAAGACATAGCAATTTTAACTAAATCAAGGGCCATAACCCAACTGTTACTGGTCTGAACTGGCTGGTTTTCAAACTCGTCTTAGCTTTCATTGATATAAACAATCTTGTGAAGTTTGATAAAGATCGGGGGAACAATAAAGGCCCTGTCGCGTTAACGAGGCAACATATAGCAATTTTAACTAAATCAAGGGCCATAACTCCAGAATTACTGGTCCAAACTGGCTGGTTTTCGAACTCGTCCAAGCCTTTATTGATACCAACAATCTGGTGTAACTTGAAAAAGATCGGATGAAAAATGAAGGCTCTATCATGTTAACGAGGCAAAATATAGCAATTTTAACTAAATCAAGGGCCATAACTCCGATATTACTAGTCCAAAAACTCGTCCGAGCTTTTATTGATATCAACAATCTGGTAAAGTTTAAAAAAGATCGGATGAAAAGTGAAGGCTCTGTCGTGTAAACGAGGCAAAATATAGCAATTTTAACTAAATCAATGGCTATAACTCCGGCGTAAAGGTGTACCGGAAGTAAATCAAATCCCATTAAGTCCAATGCAATATTGTCCAAGCTTTCTAGTTAGCCATTTTTCAAAATGAAATTCAAACTAAGATTCACTTACATGTTCTTGGTCATGAGACCTGCCTCTCTAGAAAACTGCTGAGAATAGTAGGGGTCATGTGGCATATAAGAAAATATAGTTATGATCTTTGTTGAAACCGTGAACAAACTGCATTCATTCGGCACCTCTTAAATATATTCTACTTTCACTTTCAAGTTGATAAAATCACCATACAACCATGCAAATGTTATTTAGCTATCACAAACAAGTCAATAAAGTCATTTCAGCCAGAAAAACAGGCCTTAAATACTCCAAAATGCCTGTTATCACAAAAAAGTTAGGGATTATATATTTGGGAACTTTCGACTACACCAGGCATGAATACCACAGTGATTTACTTCCTGTATACCTAAATGGTCCAATCTGGCCGGTTTTTCAAACTCGTCCGAGGTTTCATTGAATGAACAATCTGTTAAAGTTTGAAAAACATCGGATGAAAATTGAAGGCTCTATAGTCATAACGAGGCAAAACAGCAATTTTAACTAAATTAAGGGCCATAACGCGACTGTTACTGGTCCAAACAGGCTGGTTTTCGAACTCGTCCGAGCTTTCATTATCAACAACCTGGTAAAGTTTGAAAAAGATTATACCAAAAATGAAGGCCTTATCGTGTTAACGAGGAAAAAGTTAATGGACGTACGACGGACGATGGACGACGGACGGACAACGGACAACTCGTCATCCCATAAGCTCTGCTGGCCTATGGCCAATAGAGCTAAAAACTATGCAATAAATGTAAAGACAGTTGTATTACCGATTCTCAAACAAATTACATTTAATGTCGAATAGTTGGATGTTGTGCCAGGTCACTTCGCATTGACATGCGTTAGTTATATACCGTTAGGTTGATGTTACAGCGGAGTCAATGCACTTTCATAGTGCCAATCTCTCCTGTTAAAGGGACACATGGCAATCTTGATTTTAAAAAAGCTAGCGTCGTCCCGTTAGTTTTTCTACATAAATTGCATTTGTTCAATCATTGATATTAATTATAAGAATAATATAAAGCAAATTGTTTCAAACCTATGGTAAAATAACGAAGAAAAGTTGAAAACTTAAAATTGTATTTAAATATATGCAAGCAGATTAAAAAGTCAAACTGATACTGGATTAATGCTGATTTTAATACTTGATCAGTCTATATTACCATGTGTCCCTTTAACAGTAAAAATAATTACTTTAAATAAAACAAAGGTTTTATAAGATTTCACTGAAGACATAAAGTGAATGAATCCCATTAAATTACCTTATATATTTGGCAAAGAACACCCCGCCAACTATACCACCAATCAGGAGAAGGCATCCTAACGACGGACCCAGTATCACGGAGATGTTGGTAGTGTCACCTACACAATATAATAATGAAAAGACATAACATGTAACACTTATAGGACACATACTTCCGGTTCTTTGAGGCAGACCAACCCATTTTCCCGGGCAGAACCAGTACTGTTTATCTCCCATCATCCGTAAGAATTGAAACTTTCTCACTTGACAAGTCGAGTTCTAAATGGGATTCGAATATTAAGTGAAATGATTCTGAATTTATCTTTTCATTTATTTTGCAGATATATTTCTTAATTACATACCGGATATGTAGTATACTTCTGTCTCACTGGAAAATGTGCTGAACTCGATACCGTCAATTACATCTTTTCTAAATGTCATGTAACAGATATGGTTGGTCTCAGCGAGTGGGCTGATTTAAACATCGTGATGGGCGTAGCAAACAATCGAGACGGGCGTAGCAAACAAACACGTTATATATTCTAAAACTCTATATTTTTGTAATAAGTGCTTATAAAGCGAACTAAAAGATGTTCTTGCTACATTTAAAATTACACTGAAGGTTCACAGTATGTATGTTTCGCATCGATTTTAATTTATGGGGAAACGATCTCGAACTTCCTGAGAGTTTCTCACCATTCTGACCTACCTTCTGTTTGACTGGCAATTTGTACTTCACAGTGATACCCTGTCCACGATGCTACGCATGCGCATTTATATGAGCCAATCGCATTGATGCAGTTCCCGGAATGTTCGCAAGGACTAGACAAGCACTCGTTGACGTCATCGCCACAGGTGTAACCTTGAAATCCCTCTAAACAATCGCATGTGTAACTTCCAGGTGTATTCTTGCACGTGCTGTTATTGATGCACGATACTGTGACGCCACTGAAGAAAAAAAAGAAATTAATTGAAGAATGTAGCGACAAAGCCAAACCATCTTTATTATTAAGAATTCTAAAAAAATTAATAACGGTGAAATAATTATCAAAATCGGATGATAAACAAAGTAGATATGTCTAATGATCCTTTGAAGGTTCTGTTGAAACGGATATGGAAGCCGCCATTTTGAGCGCAATGACATCACAGTTCTAAATGACCATATATGGAATATTTATAAATATGAAAATTTACTGATTTATAGGAAAACAATAACAGTAACTGTAGGAAAAATATGTATACTTACTGGCAATACTGCTTTATATGACAAGTAGAGGATTTTGCATTTACTTGCAGTGACTTTCTTGCTTTAAATGATATTTTTCAATATTCCCCATTTATGGTAATTTAGAACTATGACGTCATAGTTCTCAAAATGGCGGCTCCCATATCAGTTTTAGAACAACTTTCAAATGGTCATATCTTTTTCGTTGATCATCCTATTTTGATAATTATTTCATCTTTTTCCACGATTTTCAGAACTCTCCATAACAGAGCGTGTTTGGCTGTGTCGCTACATTCCTTTAACTTTCGTTAATGTGGTTTTTCTACTATTGTTATTTAAAATTATAAATATAAAAAAGAAAAGTATAACGCATGCGTTATATGTAGACGATTTTTAATAATGGGTTAGTTTGTGGAGGCTTTGTTCAAGTCACATACCTGTAGTCGTCAGTATGGAGATGACAGGAAGGTAAAGTGAAGAATTAAAAGATACTGTATGAATACAGATAAGTTTTTATTTGGTCTTACATTATTATACATGTTAAAGGGAACATATTCAAGTATTTTCAATTAAACGATTTACACCTGAGCTATTACAAAGGGAATTGCAGTGACCATGCTACAATACAATATAAAAGTCATATTTACTTAAATTTTACAAGTGATTATCATATGGGCCCTATTTATGTTCATGTTTTAGTTGTATTCTGGCTCAAAACTGCTTCGGAGTTGCCGTAAAGGCAATCAACTTTGCATTTTAAATGAATTACAAGTGATCTTATAGAAAATATTTAATTTCTTAACTTCTTTACTTCATTATAATACTCAAATATAAAACGAAACGTCTAGGGTAAAAATTAAAATAGATGCCGAAATGGTTTGATGCCGAAACGTCTAGGTGCCGATTCGTCTAGGTGTCGACATGGTTTGGTGCCGAAACGTCCTGAATCGATCTTGATCACACAGACGCAAAAACTTGAGAGTTGTCTCCATTTATTAATAAGCATTTTTCATGTACTGATCATTGGGACCCTGCTTTAATTAGATACACAATAAAAATCATGCTTACCTCGCTGTGCACTCGTCCAAGTCTATGTCGCAATCGTCCCCGAGCCACCCGAATATACATGCTCTTGGCTCAGTGGTATTATCTTTGCAATGATATCCGGTCCAGCCCGACAAACACGTGCAACTGAATGTATAAATGCACAATATTTATTAGATACTTCTCAGTGAAATAGTGGATTGTATGGTTATAATAAACCTTATATTCTCATTGTTAATATTTTCACAGTGAGAAAGTCCGAGAAGAGATGTATGTAGTGGCCGGTGGGTAGCTCACGGCTGGCTGGCTGCCTCTGCCTGCATGCATCACCGTGACTAAGGCGTAAAAACTTATTTCTCACTGCCGGAATAAAATGGAACTTCTCTTTTCTACATTTGCTTATAACAGTCATAATTTGTGTCAAAGTTTAGAACTATATTCTAGGCGCATTAAATATATGTAAATCGCCTCACGCGCTGGCGTTACTATATTTATCCGCGAATACGTTAAAGGGGGAACTGTCGGAACGAAACGTATTTTCTGTTTGAAACAGTTTGGTAGTGTTGCATGATAAAAAGTATATAATAAATAGAATATTTGTTGGTTTGTCGTGAATATAGGATTTATTTTCATCTCGAAGTGAGGAAACTTATATATTCACTCGTCCTAAAGCACTCGTGAAAATATAAGTTTTTAAGCACTCGTGAAAATATGTGTTCTCACTTCTCGATGAAAATAAATCCTATATTCACACCAAACCAACAAATATCCTCGTTATACTGAGCAAAATAAATTGAGCACATAATATGCATGTCATTTACAAAGCCTTGCAGTGTATGTTCGGGATAAATGATAAAGTGAAATAGATATTGCCAATAAGTATGCTACAAAATCATTTGTAAACAAAGTCGGTAATAAAAATAAAGAAACATACTTTTATAGGTTATCGAAAATCGCTCTCATTTCAATGAAAAGGGAAGTCATTTTAAAATTACGAAATTTGGAATATTTTTGTTTGAGAATAACAATGGTTTGTGAACACATTTCAGCAGTTTTTAAACAATGACAGAATGGGCAATTCTTGTCAATGCCAGACATTAAGTTTGTTCAAAGCAATACGTTTGTGTAATGAAATAATATGTTTTTAACATATGGGAGGTAATTCTGATACATCGTTTAGAAAATAATAAAACAACACAATTTTTGGAAAATCACATCCCTGCCTAGCATCTTAATATCTGCAAACAGTTGTATCAGTGTTCATTTGTTTACTCTATGTCCTTAAAAAGTCGTGCTAATGTGTTTGTTTTTTGTTTTAGTATATAAACATGTCTAGTATTCATTTAAAGTATTAATGCCATGTCTTGATACACGTGACATTGTGACACGACTCCCAGTGAGTATATGCATTCATTGGCGTAGATCTGCAACTGTATGATCCGGGCCTACGCCTAAGTTTCAAAAATCGAAAAATTAAGAAATATAACAATACAATAAAAATGGCGGGGCCTGGGGAGGCGAGGCGGGGCGGGGCCTGGGCGGGGCCTGGGTGGGGCGTGTAGTATTGATACTCATACAGTATAATTTACTCATATAATTTTCAGATACATTTGTGTACTTACCTTTACCTTTCTATAAATCTGAAATATACGTCAGGACGCACCTCATACATTCTAACATAAAAACAACTCGGACTTGGGGTGGTGGATTTGTGGTGGGAGTGGGATGGGGGCGCGTGGTGGGTGTGTGTGTGTGTGTGTGGGTGGTGTGTGTGTGTGTGTGTGTGTGTGTGGGGGGGGGGTCATTGGCCCCGGATCCCGCTAGCAGAAGTTAACAATCGGGCATATGCTGTCAAATTGGCCTAGCAAAGCCCCCGGCATTTGGTATTGAAAACATATTTATTTGAGTTTCGGTATTATTCATGTCAGAGAAGTTCAGAATGAGTATTTTTAAAACAACTGCTCTGTTTGAGAATGACCCCTAACCCCTCAGATGTCGTGGAGGGTTGTCATTTTCAGAGGTAATCGCATTTGTATGCATGCACATGTATCTAGAAATTATTTTAAAATAAACAGTGAATGGTCCAAGCAGTAGAAACAAAATGGTTTTCTCTTACGTATGCGTAACAATGTGACGAACACAACAAATGCTTACGTGTAACTTCCGGGTGTATTTATGCAGTTACCTCTGTTTTTGCACGGATTGCCTCTGCTGCATTCGTCCAAGTCTGAACAAGTTGGGGGCTGAAAGGCAATTGTCAAACATGTAACACGGGAAGTTATTTGTATATCCATGACGTCATCATACACCCAGAATTTATGAAGATTTGTAGTACACACTGACATATTAAAATGGTGAAATAATTCTGGCGGTTAAACGCACAGACGGACTGTGCTGCCATTTGAACTCTAAAGGTATTCTGTCCGCATGGGCGTATCTGGTCGAGTTTTAAGTTGTAGGTCAAATCAATTGAGCTCATTGGGTACGGTTGTTTGAGGCCATGTTTACCAAGAAAAGAGATAACAAATTATAATTATTGACGTAAAATTGTTCATTCTGACGAGTTTGTGAAGGCATTTTGGGGAATAAACAAAATTCCAAAATCATAAGCATAATATGTTATTGGCGAACCGTTAGTTTGAACATTATATTACAAAAAGTCTGATTCTTTTCTCCCCGCTGTTATTCGCGAAAGGAATAACTTAACCACGGCACGCCGAAACAGTTATTTCCTTCAAAACCTCACTTAACCGTAATAAAAACAGAACCCTCAAACACTACCACTTCAGAGAAAGAAACATACATATATCGCACACTAGACTGCGTTTAAATTGCAGTTCTCTTAGCAACGATTTGTTTTCCAAAAACATGGTGAACTCGTCTCTTTGTACATGCGGATGTGTAGAAAACGGTGACCACTTCTTCTTTAAATGCAATAAATATACTGATATTAGAAATGTATTGGTAAATTCATTACCCGTCTACCAAAGTTTACACGGAAAACACTTCTCTTTGGTGATCAGAATGTATCGTACGATACAAATATTCTTATATTCGGTGCGGTACACAATTATATTAAAAACTCAAAACGTTTTAACTAGTAGATCGATTCGTTCTTTTGTTGAACTCCCAAATCAACTACACCCATATTAAATTTACAATCGAGATTTCTAAATAAATAGTCATACCGATTAAATGTATTTGCATAATATATTCATTTATTTTTTTGTCTATTTGAATTACATATATTTCAAGTTACTTTCTATTTTTCTCTTTCATTACTTTTTATTATTTCATATATATCTAATGCTTTTTTTAAGTAAGCTAAGCATTATTCTAGAATATATACCAAGAACTTACAAACTATTTTTTCTACACCAAGTAATTTAAAAATATTTAGTTCGCATACTTCCAGAATGTATATTGTGAAAATATCTAATTATTGTGGTTTGTTATGTACAATTAATATCATACCTAAAAGAAGAACATCATAAGTATCTTACTTTCGTTCTAATCATTTTCTTCTATTGTGTACAAATAATATGTTGTAAAAACATGTGAAATAAAATACGTTTATACCAAAAAGTCAACATTCCGGAATATTTAAAACCTTCGCCCCCTTACCCACTCTCCTGTCATTTTAATCCATTTTTAGCACATTAAGAATGTTTATATTTGGGAGAAAGCTGTAGACTCGGGCCTTCAGTGCCCATAAGCAGCTACGCCACTGGCTGATATATATAATACAAACAAAATAACAACACGTAGGCTGACGTAGCACAGGTATTGCTGTTTAATTCAATCAATAACAACAAAATAATAATAATAATAATAATAATAATAATAATAATAATAATAATAATAATAACAATAATAATAATTAAAAATTATAAATTGTGTTCAAGAAGACGAAATTTTACGTAACTTATCAAAACTGTGAAAGATTTTCATAAAAAGCATGTGAATTGTAGGCTAGTAAATATATATTATTACATAAATAAGGCTTTTCCAGACAAACGCGACATTATTGTGAATCAATGTGAATAAGCAGATATTACCCGAAATCCGGCCAGGCACTGACACCTGTATCCTCCAACAGTGTCGGCTTTGCACGAGCTTCCTACAGCTGGGCACGTGGAATTGATGCAGACATCGCTGAAGTTCTGAGACGCGCACATCTAGAGTGAAGGTTATAAGAATACATTCACTGGATACTTGCCGTTGAAGGAAAATAAAAAGGGTTTAATTTCGAATAAACTTTTCAAATAGGCGAACAACGCTCGTCTGCATATCAGCTGTGGAAAATGGCTAGTTCACTTAATTTTTTATGGAGGTGCACGCACTGAACGCACTGCACGAATTGCACGCAGGCAAGTGTGCTTGCATCCGATGTGTCTCAATGAAAACAGGCTATTGCACTGTCTAAAAATACACTGACGGTTGGTCTCTCTCGCTCTCTCTGCCTCTCTCTCTCTCTCTCTCTCTCTCTCTCTCTCACATCATATGGGAAGTGTTTAAACTACTGTTTACTACACCCGACTGGGCACTGCGCATGCACCCAATGTGTAGCTATAGAAAATGGCTATTATAATGTCAGAAAGAACACTGCCAGCAGTGGTTGCTTGAACGGTGTTTTACGTCATTTTCAGTACATTCTTTAGGCTATATATGACGGTCGATTTTTCGTGTTGGAGGAACACCACCCTCTGCGGCGGGCGGAGTTTTTTCAGGATATCACATGTACTGCATACTTCTCGCCATCCGTAAGAATCGACAATGCCGGAGAGGTCTCTCTTGCATTTTTTTTTATCATTATCATAAGTTCAAGGCATGTTATTGCTGATACTATAGCGACGTAAAATAATGTAAATATACGAATTGATTCGCATTATTTTCGGCGTTATTGCGGTTTTAAAGGGACACATGCCAATCTTGAGTTTTAATCAAACATTAAAATGTGCTCCTCGATTTAGTTATCCTGCGTCATTTTGACTTTAAAACTGCTTGCATATAATTAAATAAAAAATTGAGATTTGAGTTTTCTTCGTAATTTTACAATTGTTTAAATATATCATTTGTGCTATATTATAAAAAGATAGTAATATGTAAAAACAATTTGCTTTGAGCTAATCCAATAATTAATATTAATGATTGAACAAATGCAAGTTAAGAGAAAAATCAAGATTGCCGTGTGTCCCTTTAAAAGCTCGGCAATTAATGGCAAATTTACCGTAAAACGCATTTAAGAACTGAATCGCTTTTGTTTTTCTGCATTTATGCGGGTTTTAAACGCCATTAGTAAATGGCAAATTCCATGACACGCTATAGTCCATGACACGCTATAGTCCATGACACGCTATAGTCCATGACACGCTATAGTCCATGACACGCTATAGTCCATGACACGCTATAGTCCATGACACGCTATAGTCCATGACACGCTATAGTCCATGACACGCTATAGTCCATGACACGCTATAGTCCATGACACGCTATAGTCCATGACACGCTATAGTCCATGACACGCTATAGTCCATGACACGCTATAGTCCATGAGACACTCTAGTCCATGACACGCTATAGCATCTGTGAATTCTCAGACAGTGCAATAGACATTTTCTACTGAAACAAATTTGACGCATGCGTAGTGCGTGTGTGCAGTGCGTGTAGTGGGTACAGATCGTGCGCCTCGTTGAAAAATTGGATGCGCGCGGAGTAGAGCGTAGTAGTCCCGACGACTTGAAAGGTGCAGTTTATTCGAAATAAAACGCTATTTTTCCAGCCGTAAATATCAAGGGAATGTTAATATCATGACTTACACTGCGAATTTATATAAATAGATTTATAACAGGAAACTATATTTAGTTAATAAAACTATTTATCACATAACATTCGGTGTGGGAGTGTAATAACATCATTCAATATTTTCGATATTCCAATAGTGGTATAACATAACGTTAATGACGTCATGGACGTCACGTTAATGTACGTTTTCTGACGTAATGTGACGTTATAAGTTAATGTGATAAATGTAGAATCTAACATTCGTTCTCATTCATTATTGAATTTATTAAACTCGTTAGCAAAAATAATATAATGCTCGTCAAGAGCCTCGCATTATATCATTTTGCCAACTCGTTTAATAAATTCAATAATGAATGAGCACTCATGTAAGATTCTCTATATAACATTTTAAAATCTCGGTTAGAAAATAAATATTACACAATATAAATTTCATGTATTTTGCGCGCGTCCCCGACAAGTAAATTCCTTATAGATGAGGACGCGCGAGTTTTCGAAAGGATAACTCCTTTGGGTTACCTTTCTATGAAATAGTTATTTTTTAAAATAAAAAGCCGAAATTTGCATGAAAAAGGGCGTAATAGCTAACGGTATTATATTTCTCGCTTAATCCGTTTCCTGAATATTTTATTTATTTATTTTTTATTTTTCGCCTATGCCCATTTTATAAAATCATCGCTCAAATAGTTCAAACCCAGTGTCCAGAAAAGACTTTGCCTCAATCAGGTGGCCCCAAAAATGAAGTTATGAACTTTTATTAGATTTTATTTAAAATCTCGGATTATTCTATTACCTCAATAACATACAAGCCAATATAAATCCACAGCATTCTTAAAACTATATGTTTTTAAATAACACTATTAATTAAACTAACTATGTCATAAAGTATTCTCTCTACAAAACACAAGTCAACTAGTCACTGATTTGATTTTGTTTCTGTCACTAGATATAAAGATATTTGTTCTTCCCTTCCAGACAGCAAACGTACTCCAAAATAACAGAAAGGGTGAGAGAATGAGGTCAAGTGTCATTTAATAAAATTCTGCATACCCATACTTATCTCGTTCTATTGAAGTATATCTGCAAAATTAAATGCGGACTAAAACGGGTAATATTACTTCTGATAGTGAACGTAAATAACATCTTATTGCCATATTAATATGGCCGTTTACGCCTCATCGTATTAAAGTTAGATTGTTTGCTGTTTGTAACCCTGATTTATGGTCAATCTTTATTGATGGGAGAGTTTGGATACTTATCTAAAATAAATAAAAAATTCCATGTTATTTAATTTCGCACATCTCCTTGAATAAATAACAACGCATGTTGATGACACTGCTATGGTTTAAGGGCGACGGGTAATATAGCTGACCTTATCACGCGCCAGGTCATACAGGATTAAGAATATTAATAATGGGTCGTAAAATGCAACCCGAAGTGTCACATATCTAATATTTGTTATCAAATGAAACAACATAATAACAACTGCAGATTGTGGTTCTCTATTTTAATGCAACTGATCTGCTCAAATACATTAAACACCTTAAAGATCACATTTGAACACGGACGATTGCCAATTTGTTAAGGCTCCATACCAACATTTTTTTAATGCAACCGGAACTCGGCAGGTTCTTCTGGTTAATATATGAATGCGTTGAACATGTGCAATGTCAAACTGCCAAATATAATCTGTATAAAGAAACAAACTACGTATATTCGAGCAAGGTCGATATTCGCATCTTCTACAGGCAGCGACAATGTGATGTGCGCATGCAGAAGACATTTGTGCGCGCACCGTCTCCAGGCAGACGACAATGTGTGCACCGTCTCCATGCAGACGACAATGTGTGCACCGTCTTCGGACAGAAGACAATGTGTGCACCGTCTCCAGGCAGATGACAATGTGCGCACCGTCTCCAGGCAAACGACAATATGTGCACCGTCTCTAGGCAGACGACAATGTGTGCACCGTCTTCGGACAGAAGACAATGTGTGCACCGTCTCCAGGCAGACGACAATGTGCGCACCGGCTCCAGGCAGACGACAATGTGCGCACCGGCTCCAGGCAGACGACAATGTGTGCACCGTCTCCAGGCAGACGACAATGTGTGTCTCCAGGCAGAATACAATGTGCGCACCGTCTCCAGGCAAACGACACTGTGCGACGACAATGTGTGCACCGTCTTCGGACAGAAGACAATGTGTGCACCGTCTCCAGGCAGAATACAATGTGCGCACCGTCTCCAGGCAAACGACACTGTGCGACGACAATGTGTGCACCGTCTTCGGACAGAAGACAATGTGTGCACCGTCTCCAGGCAGATGACAATGTGTGCACCGTCTCCAGGCAAACGACACTGTGTGCACCGTCTCCAGGCAGACGACAATGTGCGCACCGTCTCCAGGTAGACGACAATGTGCGCACCGTCTCCAGGCAAACGACACTGTGCGACGACAATGTGTGCACCGTCTCCAGGCAGATGACAATGTGCGCACCGTCTCCAGGCAAACGACAATGTGTGCACCGTCTCCAGGCAGACGACAATGTGCGCACCGTCTCCAGGTAGACGACAATGTGTGCACCGTCTTCGGACAGAAGACAATGTGTGCACCGTCTCCAGGCAGACGACAATGTGTGCACCGTCTCCAGGCAGACGACAATGTGTGCACCTCTCCAGGCAGACGACAATGTGTGCACCGTCTTCAGGCAGAATACAATTGCACCGTCTCCATGCAGACGTCTTGTTACAATTTCCCAGACGTTATGTCTCCGTGGCCGGGATGGTAAAGACGCTGTGTTTGAAACCGTCACTCCTATCACCGCTGCGGGTTCGAATCCCATTTGGAGCTCGTCTTGTAAATGAGAAAGTGTTGAGTTTTACGGATGGTGGGAGGTATACAGTACTGGTTATACCCAGGAAAATTAGGGTGATCTGCCTCCACCACTTAAATTTCGACCGTCATATATGGCCTTAAATGTGCTAAAATGAACCATTCAACCAACCAACCAAACCCAGATATAACAGAAAGAGTCAATAAATACGGAAATGGTACAGTAATTTTATGCATGGTAATGCGTTTCTACATATAACTATATTATCATTTGTATGATTCAATGCTCGACAAAACAGTCAGCTATTATTGAAAACATGTGTGTTTGGTTGGTTGAATGGTGTTTTACGTCATTTTCAGCACATTTTATGCTATATATAACTGTCAAATTTTAAGTGGCGGAGGCAGATCATCCACTTATCCCTGTGTAGAACCAGCACTGAATGCCTCCCACCATCCGTAAAATTGGAGACTTCCTCACTTACAAGTCGTGTTCCCAGTGGGGTTTGAATCCGCAACGGTGTCAAATAAAAATAAATTAAAAGACATTGATTTTAAAAAACCAAGCAGCGGAGAGAGGCGAAAAGGTTTCAAACTCGGCGTCTTTACCATCCTGGTCGTATTTGGATACTCCTTCAGAAACAGTATATGCACATTTGTCGCAAGATGAATATATCTGTTTAATGAGGACGGTCTCGATCCTCCCCAGGCCTGCGATGAGGCTACACCCTACAATATGTTCATACCAATGACGCAATGTCCGCTACGACGGAAAATGTGTGTGTTTGTGTGTAACTAACTGTTCATTTCTGGAAACTTTATATTCAGACGTAGAGTATGAAATACAGGTTGTTTCCCCCAACACACCCTCCCACACCCACACAAATAATGTATTTTTACTGCATGATCACCGCTGATTCGCCACAGTATAAAAGGGCAGTTTCTTTCTAGAGTCATCAACAACTTCTTATTTAAAAAAAGAAAATCCCAAAAGAAAGTGTCACATTAACAAATACAAATATGGTTGAACTTGAGCTTTTGCAATTTGTTAGAACAATGTGTCATGTTCGAGAGGTGCAAGGAATAGTCTTAACAGGATTCTCTGATTTGAGCGATACGAAAGATACACGATACGAAAGATAACAGGAATGCAATGTGTGCTTCACGTTTAAGTGCTAATTAATTCTCCTGGGATCGATACTCCAATATTGATTTTATAAGGGTGTATCACACGAAACAGGAAGTCAGTTAAAGGGACTGGAGGAGATCTGGGGGAGTAATTGGTGTCAGTACAAGTACAATTTGTTTGTATGATGTTTTACGTCATTTTCTACACATGTAAGGTTATATATGACGGTCGATTTTGTGCTGGAGACAGACCACCCACTTTTCCTGGGTAGAACCAGTACTGTACACCTCCCGCCATAAGTAAGAATCGACACTTCCTCACTTACAAGTCGAGCTCCCAGTGGGATTCGAACCAGCAGCGGTGAGAGGCGAAGGTTTACAACGCAACGTCGTTAACCATTCAATCACGGAGACGCTTCAATACAAATACAAGAGAAAACCCTTATAATATGATTCAGTTTCATATGAAATATGCACATGCATATTTAGTTCGGTTGAATTATTATTTATGAAAATGTTTGATTTGGAAAACCCAACGACTCATCTGGGTTTTGTTGCTAAATCATAAATATTAATTTCAATGGCCATTATATCGTTAACATCAATGGCCATTATATCGTTAACACTTGTAGATATAATTCAAATAAATTAAGTGTACTTCGATCACAAAACAGGAATTTGTAAGAACCTTAAAGCATCACGTGATCGTACGGACCATGTGGCCTACTTTCGTGCATATGCATACTAAAGTGATTGGTGCACTATTTTCAAGGGATCTGAAAAACTTTTAAAAAGCTGAAAAAATTGTCAAACTGTAAGAAAAAAATAAGGAGATATGACCTATTGAAAATTTGCAAACAAACATAAAAAGAGGCGGCTTGGAACGATGACGTCATTGCGCCTTTTTACCATATACATATGACATATTGACAAAATGTCTTTTAAAGCAAAGAAAATCACTGCAAATAAAAATTAAGTATACAATATATACATATTACGTCTGTATATTTATTTTTAATCAATCCGCCAAGTGAATTTCTTTGCTTTCAACTGTATTTTGTCAATATGCCATATAAGGTAAAAAGGTGCGATGACGTTATCGTTCCAAGATGGCCGCCTCGATATATGTCCTTTGCAAATTTTCAATATGTCATATCTCCTTTTTTCATGGTATTTTGATAATTATCTCAGCTTCTTTTAAGTTTTTAGGGCCCTTTTAAATAAATCGTGTTTCAAAATAGTGCAGCAACCCCTTTAAATAAGAAGCTGAAACACAGTATGGTGGATTTATTTGGATTTGGATTGAAACCCATAAAACGTCCAGATCGCCTCCAGTCCCTTTAAACTTTTGGCCTACTTTTATACGTGCATGTTGACTTCAACTTTTAAATTTAGAAAAACTTTAAACATTATAACAACAACTTTGTTGTCATCATTTCAGTATTTGTTTATGTTTTTGTTTTTCGTTTTGTTTACATTGTTCAAACCACCATTCTCATTATTGTTGTTTTGTTACTTTTTACAGTGTTAATGTTGTTTATTTGTGTGTGTTGTTTTCGTATGGAATTGACCATATATATATAATTGCATGCTTAAGTTTTGTGAACGTATTATATTTTATAAAACAGAAATGTATTATAACGTTGTTATTATTCTATTGTCATTACATTTTAGACGTATCTATTATTATTTTTCATAATGATTGTTATTATTATTATTTTTTTATTACTTTTATTATTATTATTATTATTATTATTATTATTTTATTATTATTATTATTATTATTATTATTATTATTATTATTATAAATCAAGTACTACGACTGACACAGTTCATACGGAATCATCATCATCATCATCATCATCATCATCATCATCATCATCATCATCATCATCATCATCATCATCATCATCATCATCATCATCATCATCATCATCATCATCATCATCATCATCATCATCATCATCATCATCATCATCACCACCACCACATCCGCCGCCGCCGCCGCCGCCACCACCACTATCATCATCATCATTATTATCATTATGTTTAATAGTAGTAACAGTATTATTATTATTATTAGTAGTAGTAGTAAGTAGGTAGTGGTAGTGGGAGTGGTAGCGGGAGTGGGCAGTGGGCAGTTGTAGTAGTAGTAGTAGTAGTAGTAGTAGCAGCAGCAGCAGTAGCAGTAGTAGTAGTAGCAGTAGTAGCAGTAACAGTAGCAGTAGAATGGCAGAAGCAGGAGCAGCAGCAGAAGCAGCAGTAGTAATTCTGGTATGTTATAGTGACTTGATACATCGTTTTACATAACCGGGACAATTAATGGGGCATTAATGCCAACCGAGTATACAGATTACAGACCGACCGTTATAGATAGTATATAGATCACAGACCATTATAGATAGTATATAGATCACTGACCTTATATATAGTATATAGATCACACACCTTATAGATAGTATATAGATCACAGACCGTTATAGATAGTAAGTAGATCACAGATCGTTATATATAGAATATAGATCACATACCTTATAGATAGTATATAGATCACATACCTTATAGATAGTATATAGATCACATACCTTATAGATAGTATATAGATCACAGACCGTTATAGTTAATAAGTAGATTACCGACCTTATAAATAGTACATAGATTGCTGACCTTATAGATGGTATATAGATCACAGACCTTATAGATGATAGTATGTATGTCACAGACCGTTATAGATAGTAAGTAAATCACAGACCTTATATATAGTATATAGATCACCGACCTTATAGATAGTATATAGATCACAGACCTTATAGATAGTTTATATGTCACATACCGTTATAGATAGTAAATATATCACAGATCGTTATATATAGAATATAGATCACATACCTTATAGATAGTATATAGATCACCGGCCGTTATAGATAGTAAATAGATCACAGACCTTACATATAGTATTTACATCCCATACCATAGATAGTAAATAGATCGCTTGCTTTATAGATAGTATATAGATCACAGACCTTATCGATAGTATATATATCACAGACCGTTATAGATAGTAAGTAGATCACAGATCGTTATATATAGAATATAGATCACATACCTTATAGATAGTATATAAATAACAGGCCGTTATAGATTGTATATAGAGCACAGACCTTATAGATAGTATATATATCACATACCGTTATAGATAGTACACATATTTTATAGATAGTATATACATCACAGGCCGTTATAGATAGTATATAGATCACATACCTTATAGATAGTATTTAGATTCCATACCGTTACATATAGTATATAGATCACATACCTTATAGATAATATATAGATCACAGGCCGTCATAGATAGTAAGTAGATCCCATATTTTATAGATAGTATATAGATCGCTGACCTTCGTTATATATAGAAAATAGATCACATACCTTATAGATAGTATACATAGATCACATATCTGATATATAGTATATAGATCACAGGCCGTTATAGATAGTATATAGATAATAGACCTTACATATAGTATATAGATCACACACCGTTATAGATAGTATATATATCACATACCATATGGATAGTATATAGATCACTGACCTTATATATAGTATTTAGATCCCAAACCGTTATAGATAGTATATAGATCACATACCTTATAGATAGTATATAGATCACAGACCGTTATAGTTAATAAGTAGATTACCGACCTTATAAATAGTACATAGATTGCTGACCTTATAGATGGTATATAGATCACAGACCTTATATATGATAGTATGTATGTCACAGACCGTTATAGATAGTAAGTAAATCACAGACCTTATATATAGTATATAGATCACCGACCTTATAGATAGTATATAGATCACAGACCTTATAGATAGTTTATATGTCACATACCGTTATAGATAGTAAATATATCACAGATCGTTATATATAGAATATAGATCACATACCTTATAGATAGTATATAGATCACCGGCCGTTATAGATAGTAAATAGATCACAGACCTTACATATAGTATTTACATCCCATACCATAGATAGTAAATAGATCGCTTGCTTTATAGATAGTATATAGATCACAGACCTTATCGATAGTATATATATCACAGACCGTTATAGATAGTAAGTAGATCACAGATCGTTATATATAGAATATAGATCACATACCTTATAGATAGTATATAAATAACAGGCCGTTATAGATTGTATATAGAGCACAGACCTTATAGATAGTATATATATCACATACCGTTATAGATAGTACACATATTTTATAGATAGTATATACATCACAGGCCGTTATAGATAGTATATAGATCACATACCTTATAGATAGTATTTAGATTCCATACCGTTACATATAGTATATAGATCACATACCTTATAGATAATATATAGATCACAGGCCGTCATAGATAGTAAGTAGATCCCATATTTTATAGATAATATATAGATCGCTGACCTTCGTTATATATAGAAAATAGATCACATACCTTATAGATAGTATACATAGATCACATATCTGATATATAGTATATAGATCACAGGCCGTTATAGATAGTATATAGATAATAGACCTTACATATAGTATATAGATCACACACCGTTATAGATAGTATATATATCACATACCATATGGATAGTATATAGATCACAGGCCGTTATAGACAGTAAGTAGATCACAAACCTTATAAATAGTATATAGATCGCTGAACTTATAGATAGTATATAGATCACAGACCTTATAGATAGTATATATGTCACAGACCGTTATAGACAGAAAGTAAATCACATACGTTATAGATAGTATATAGATCGCTGACCTTACAGATATTATATAGATCACAGACCTTATAGATAGTATATATGTCACATACCGTTATAGATAGTAAGTAGATCATATATCGTTATATATATAATATAGATTATATACTTTATAGATAGTATATATAGATCGCATACCTTATATATAGTATATAGATCACAGGCCGTAATAGATAGTATATAGATCACATACCTTATAAATTGGATATAGATCACAGGCCGTTATAGATAGTAAGTAGATAACATACCTTATATATAGCATATATATCGCTTACCTAATAGATAGTATATAGATCACAGACCTTATAGATAGTATATATGTCACAGACGTTATAGATAGTAAGTAGATAACAGATCGTCATATAAGCAATATAGATCACATACCTTATAGATAGTATACATAGATCACATACCTCATATGCAGTATATAGATCACAGGCCGTTATAGATAGTATATAGATCACAGAACTTATAGATATTATATAGATCACATACCGTTATATATAGTATATAGATGAAATACCTTATAGATAGTATATAGATCACAGGCCGTTATAGACAGTAGGTAGATCACAGACCTTAGAGATAGTATATAGGTCGCTGACCTTATATATATAATATATATCACAGACCTTATAGATAGTATATATGTCACATACCGTTATAGATAGTATATATGTCACAGACCGTTATAGATAGTATATATGTCATAGACCATTATAGATAGTATATATGTCCCAGACCGTTATAGATAGTATATATGTCACAGACCATTATAGATAGTATATATGTCACAGACCGTTATAGATAGTATATATGTCACAGACCGTTATAGATAGTACATATATAGTACATATATCGCTGACCGTTATATATAGTATATAGAGCACATACCTTATAGATAGTATATAGAGATCACAGGCCGTTATAGATAGTAAGTAGATCACATACCTTATAGATAGTATATAGATCGCTGACCTTATAGTTAGTATATAGATCAAGGACCTTATAGATAGTATATATGTCACAAACCGTTATAGATAGTAAGTAGATCACATACCGTTATATATAGAATATAGATCACACACCTCATAGAGAGTATATAGATTACAGGCCGTTATAGATAGTATATAGATCACAGACCTTGTAGATAGTATATATATCACATACCGTTATAGATAGTACACATACTTTATAGATAGTATATAGATCACAGGCCGTTATAGATAGTATATAGATCACATACATTATAGATAGTATTTAGATCCCATACCGTTGCAGATAGTATATAGATCACATACCATATACATAGTATAAAGATCACAGGCCGTTATAGATAGTAGGTAGATCACATACCTTATAGATAGTATATAGATCGCTGACCTTATAGTTAGTATATAGATCAAGGACCTTATAGATAGTATATATGTCACAAACCGTTATAGATAGTAAGTAGATCACATACCGTTATATATAGAATATAGATCACACACCTCATAGAGAGTATATAGATTACAGGCCGTTATAGATAGTATATAGATCACAGACCTTGTAGATAGTATATATATCACATACCGTTATAGATAGTACACATACTTTATAGATAGTATATAGATCACAGGCCGTTATAGATAGTATATAGATCACATACATTATAGATAGTATTTAGATCCCATACCGTTGCAGATAGTATATAGATCACATACCATATACATAGTATAAAGATCACAGGCCGTTATAGATAGTAGGTAGATCACATACCTTATAGATAGTATATAGATCGCTGACCGTATATATAATATATAGATCACAGACCTTATAGAAGTCATATATTTCACAGACCGTTATAGATAGTAAGTAGATCACAGACCTAATAGACAGTATATAGATCACAGACCTTATATATAGTATATATATCACTGACCGTTATAGAAAGTAAGTAGATCACAGATCGTTATATATAGAATATAGATCACATACCTTATAGATAGTATAAATAGATCAAATGCCTCATAGTTAGTATATAGATCACACACCGTTATAGATAGCATATAGATCACAGGCCGTTATAGATAGTAAGTATATCACATACCTTATAGATAGTATATAGATCACAGACCTTATATATAGTATATATGTCACAGACCGTTATAGATAGTAAGTAGATCACAGACCGTTATATATAGAACATATATCACATACCTTATATATAGTATATAGATCACAGACGACCTTATAGATAGTATATATATCACATACCGTTATAGATAGTATATAGATCACATAACTTATATATAGTATATAGATCACAGGCCGTTATAGATAGTAAGTAGATCACAGACATTACAGATAGTATATAGATCGCTGACCTTATAGATAATATATAGATCACAGACCTATTAGATAGTATGTATGTCACAGGCCGTTGTATATAGTATATAGATAACATACCTTATAGATAGTATATATAGATCTCATACCGTTATAGATAGTCTATAGATCACATACCTTATAGATAGTATATAGATCACAGGCCGTTATAGATAGTAAGTAGATCTCATACCTTATAGATAGTATATAGATCGCTGACCTTATAGATAATATATAGATCACAGACCTTATAGAACACATATATCACAGACCGTTATAGATAGTAAGTAGATCACAGATCGTTATATATAGAATATAGATAACGTACCTTATAGATAGTATATATAGATCACATACCACATTTATATTATATAGATCACAGGTCGTTATAGATATTATATAGATCACATACATTATAGATAGTATATAGATCACATACCGTTATAGATAGTATATAGATCACATACCTTATATATAGTATATAGATCACAGTCCGTTATAGATAGTAAGTACATTACAGACCTTATAAATAGTATATAGATCGCTGACCTTATAGATAGTAAATAGATCACATACCTTATAGATAGTATGTATGTCACAGACCGTTATATACATTATATAGATCACAGACCGTTATAGATAGTATATAGATCACATGCCTTATAGATAGTATATAAATCCTCGACATTATAGATTGTATATAGATCACAGACCGTTGTATATAGTACATATAGCACAGACCGTTGTAGATAGTATATATATCACAGACCGTTATGATAGTATATAGATCTCATACCGTTATAGATAGACCAAAAGATCAACATTTAGACGAGGACGATAAATTATCTTATTTCCCCAATGTTTTATTTATAACTTCTTAAATATAGTACTTAAAGGGACTGGAGACGATCTGGGAGAATAGCTGGTGTCATCCAAACTACAAATGGAAACCCTCATAGTACCCTTCAGCTTTATATGCCTTAAATTAAGTCGCATGTTATGAAAACCACTTCTTTTTGTTGCTAAATCATCAATGTTAGTTTAACAAGGGGTTATATTGCTAACAGGTGTACATATATTTCAAACAAAGTGTATCATATGAATTAATAAATAGCAATGTATGGAAAACTAGCTGAGTCGTCGAGTTTTCCACACTTCACTATTTCATTAACAATAATCAAAATGTACGGAACATGAGGCCTAGCTTAGAGCATATGTGTAACAACGCTAAAGGTAACAATTCCGCTAAAGATATAAGCCGCCGCTAAAGGTAACACTTTCAAAGCTAAAGGTAACAACCTCCGCTAAAGGTAACAATCCTCTCTTCCGCTAAAGGTAACAAGTCTAACGCTAAAGGTAACTACTTTGTTTCAACATCTACAGTTTCAGTGCAAGCTGAGTTAACGGGTTGTTTTTAGTTACTGTGGCACCTGTGGCGTAAGCAATGTTACCTTAAGCAGTAGAAGCAATGTTACCTTTAGCGGCGGTTGTTACCTTTATCGGAATCGTTACTTTTAGCATTGTTACAATATGCACATTCTTACATTCATACAATCTGCGAATTTTGATAATTGATTAAGAATTTCATAGTCGGTATGGCATATTTAGGTAAGCCAATGCCATTGTCAGTATGGCATATTTAGGTAAGCCAATGCCATGGTCGGTATGGCATATTTAGGTAAGCCAATGCCAGGGTCGTTATGGCATATTTAGGTAAGCCAATGCCATAGTCGGTATGGCATGGTCGGTATGGCATATTTAGGTAAGTCAATGCCATGGTCGGTATGTCATGGTCGGTATGGCATATTTAGGTAAGCCAATGTCATGGTCGGTATGGTATATTTAGGTAAGCTAATGACGCAGAAACGAAGAATAATGTTTATCTGACACGATCGCTCAGCAAAATTTAATAGTAAAAGGATACTTTAAAAAATCTGGAAAAACGAATGTTATGATTATAGCCTTCTATTTTCTATATACATATACTATAATATTATACCTTCTTCTCTCTATCCTGTTAGACTATACTATCGTAGTGGCAACCTGTGAATCCTCCTCTATAATTGCTCAGAAAACAAATATGCGATGAAGGGTCACGCAGGTAATAAGTAATAAATATAGTCTGGTCTCAGTTAGTTGGCTTATTGGGCGTAGGCCATCGAGATGTTTAAATAACCAACGAGCTGAGACAAGAAGGCAGCCGAGGCTTTCGATAGAGACAGACTCTATCTTTTTTGTAGCATGGTGTATTTAGTAAAACTGTGACATCAGAGTGACGTCCGTACTCTAAATTCCTCTGTCTGGTGGTTGTAGTACGGTATAGCCACGCCCCTTTAGATACCCTGTGTTAAACGATTTAATGCTTTGCATTCATTCATCAAAATAAATGTCACCGACCATGCTAAAACATACTATTACATATAATTATACCATCGATTTGGCTTATATACAGTGACCCCATTCCTGATGAACATGTTATCTAGGGAGAATATAAATGCTCTCACACTCCAATATACGTCCTCATTATGTAAATGTCTTAATTGGGGTCAGCAAAACATTTACAGGACGACAATACTTTATCTCTCGGGCGAAATAATTAAATAAATAAAACAGTTAGCTTGTCGTTGTATAATGGTGCATGGTACGGCCGTATATACTCTATGTATAATGTGCGCGGCATGGCCGTATATACTTGTATGTATAATGGTGCGTGGCACGGCCGTATATACTTGTATGAATAATGGTGCGTGGCACGGCCGTATATACTTGTATAATGGTGCGTGGCACGTATATACTTGTATAATGGTGCGTGACACGGTCGTATATACTTGTATAATGGTGTGTGGCACGGCCGTATATACTTGTATAATGGTGCGTGGCACGGTCGTATATACTTGTATAATGGTGTGTGACACGGCCGTATATACTTGTATACTGGTGTGTGGCACGGCCGTATATACTTGTATAATGGTGCGTGGCACGGTCGTATATACTTGTATAATGGTGCGTGACACGGTCGTATATACTTGTATATTGGTGTGTGGCACGGCCGTATATACTTGTTATAATGGTGCGTGACACGGCCGTATATACTTGTATAATGGTGTGTGGCACGGTCGTATATACTTGTATAATGATGCGTGGCACGGTCGTATATACTTGTATAATGGTGCGTGGCACGGTCGTATATACTTGTATAATGGTGCGTGGCACGGTCGTATATACATGTATAATGGTGTGTGGCACGGCCGTATATACTTGTATATTGGAGTGTGACACGGCCGTATATATTTGTATAATGGTGTGTGGCACGGCCGTATATACTTGTTTATCACATAACAGGTGGTGCGGGAGTGTAATAACGCCATTCAATATTTTCGATATTCCACTAGTTGTATAATATAACGTTAATGGCGTCATGGACGTCACGTTAATGTACATTTTCTGACGTAATGTGACGTTTTAAGTTATGTTATAAATATAATCTCATTAAGGATAGTACATTCGTTCTCATTCATTATTGAATTTATTACACTCGTTAGCAAAAATGATATAATGCTCGACAAGAGCCTCGCATTATATCATTTTGCCAACTCGTTTAATAAATTCAATAATGAAGGAGTACTCATGTAAGATCCTCTATATAATGGTGTGTGGCACGGCCGTATATACTTGTATAATGGTGTGTGGCACGGCCGTATATACTTGTATAATGGTGCGTGGCACGGTCGTATATGCTTGTATAATGGTGTGTGGCACGGCCGTATATACTTGTATAATGCCACACACGGCCGTATATACTTGTATATTGGTGTGTGGCACGGCCGTATATACTTGTATAATGGAGTGTGGCACGGCAGTATATACTTGTATAATGTAGAAACGTTTAACACTTGTAGTGTGGTCGGTGAAATTGCCTTTGATTAATGCATATAATTACAGTGTGGGGGGAGAGTTGGTTAATTTAAATATCGAGTTCGGTTAAATTAACCAACGAGATGAAACCATACTCTATTTGTTTTGTAGCATGTCCATTTCAGCTCCCTGCCATACTCTAACTGTCCATAACTGGTAGTTGTAGTATACCATTTATTCTGACAGGTGTTATTTTCAATTAAACGATTTACACCTGTGCTATTATAAAGGGCATTTTCAGTGACCATGCTACAATTACCAGATAGAGGAATTTAGAGTAAGGTCACTTTGACGTCACAGTGTTACTAAGTACTAAGTACACCATGCTACAAAAAAGACTGTCTCATTGAGTTTGTTATTTAAACACCTCGATGGCCTACGCCCATATCGATGTTTAAATAAGTCAACTCGCTGAGACCAGACTCTATATATTACTTAAAGTTGATCTAAATCAGACCGCACTACACATTGACTATAGTTTTATCATACAAACAAATGATGCGCTGCCTCCTTCTATTCACGCGTATAGAATGCTAGAGAACTAAGAAGTGGAATAGGTATATACATGGATAACAAAAAAAAGAAAGATCTAACGTTCTAAAGAATAATTAAAATCGAACGTTCAGTACATTCTCCCCGGCATGTTAAATGAGGCATTGTTTTCGAAAAGCCGTTGATTTTTTTTAAAACAAAGGTTTTCAGGGTTTAGCCGTCAATGTGATCGTGACAAGAACAAGAGCTGTCGGAGAACAGCGCAGCTCGACTATTCGATTTTTCAGAGAATAATAAATTATATAGCTAGTATAAACCATCAGAAAACAAGGCTAAACAATGTGGGTGGGGTTGGAGGCGTAACATAGCTATGTGTAAGAATTGACCAAAACTGCACAGAAATATGTAAAAAAAATCAATAAAAAAAATCGAGTTTTGAGTGGGGGTGGGTGTGGGGGGGGGGGGGGGGGAGAGGCGGGGTGGGTGGTGGGGGGAGTGGGGGTGGTGAGGGCAACATATATGTAAGAAGCTATGTAAGAATTCACCAAAACCACACAAAAATTATGTAAAAATAAATAAATAATTAAAAATCGAGTTTTGAGTGGGGATGGGAGAGAGGCGGGGGTAGTGTAAGAATTGACCAAAACAACACAGAAATAGGTATAAAAAAAGAGTTTCGAGTGTGTGTGTGTTGGTGGGAGGGGGGAGTGGGGCGGAAGTGGGGGGGGGGGAGGAGGGAGCCCATGCCCCAATATGGGTGAAGTATGAATAAGATGCATAATGCTATAAGAAATCCCAAACCAAAATTATAGATATATACATGCTTACATGCAAACCTAGATCTGTCTTTATTGCACATGTTACTTACAAAATTACTTACCCAGCCCTTTACAACATACTATAAGGAAACCAATTCCAAAATTTAGTTCAACTAGGACAAGAAAGGTAAGAGATATATACCTGTAAACACAGCTTACACACAAAATTTGATGTGATACAGACACATTTTAAGGGCTATCAGAATTTAAGTTCCATGGGAGCCCAGGGGTTACAGGAACCAAATTTACTTAAGCAGCCCTTAAGATGATGTTGTGCTAGGGTAAGAATTGTAAGAGATATAGACTTGTAAACACAGCTTACGCGCAAAATTTGATGTGAAATGGGACACATTTTACGGGCTATCCTAATTTGGGTTCCATGGGAGCCCATGGGTTACAGGAACCCAAATTGCTTACATAGCTCTTAAGATAATGCTATAAGGAAGCCCATGGCCAAATTTGGTTGTGCTAGGTTAAGAAATGTAAGAGATATAGACTTGTAAACACAGCTTACACGCAAACCTTGATGTGGGACGCCGACGCCGACGCCGGGGTGATTACATAAGCTCTCTTATTCTTCGAATAGTCGAGCTAAAAAACAGTATTTATGCCTTGAGTTACTTTTACGAGACCATAACTGGAAAGTTACTCACTTTGATAATACGAAATAATGAAGTAAGCTACTTTTTGTATAGCTACGAAACGATAATTCGTGAACTTATGCTAGGATTTACGTCCGAAAAAGTGACAATCTATGGTGTAAACTAAATGAAATACCAGCAAATGATACGAAAGACGAACAGAAGGTACGACACTCTCGGTATCAATGGCGCATTCGAAATCATGCCAGTCTTACAGCTTGTAAATTCGTCCATTTTGAATTGTGTGAATCCGCATACTACAGACGCATGACAGGTCTCATCGCAGTGTTCAACTAGATCAGCTGGAGGACTGACGGTGTAGAACTTCCAGTAATTCTTGAACTCACTGCCGCCTGGATTCTTCATCTTCTCAGCAAGTTTGTGAAGCTGCGCTCCGTTAAGTGCAGTTAAGCCATATTCAACGCTGGTGTTGTACTCCAGTTGCCACGTGGCGACGCCATCCCGGTTTGCCTTCTGAAGGTCAAGGTAGTATTGGTCGATTTCAAGATGCACACCGGTTTGTCTATCGTACTTCACGAGACGGATACCGGGGTTGTGTGTCGGTCCCCAGCGCCATGGGGTCACTGACGGGGCTATAAAAATCGGGGCTGAAGGCTCACCTGTAAATAAAAAATGTGTTTCAGTTGCAAAAACCGCATTGGTCAACCCAAATCTAAACCGGTAGATTAGGATAAACTTTATTTATTTTAGTTTGCACAAAAGAAAGTGTACACTTTGATGTTTTTTTGCTTTACACCGTATCCTCTTTATCAAGCGTCAGTCACTTAATGATTCAACCTATTGAAAAACAAATGACAACATGATATTGGCAATGGAATGATACAACTTTGGTTCCAAACATGGCATATTCATTTTGGAATTTGTCAATTTAATTCTAAAAAAAACTTTATACAATTAAATCTAAACAAAACTCAGTGTACACTTTCTTTTGCAACTGAGTATATTAATTATGCACTTAGTAATACCAGTAAGAACGTATGTTAATTGTATCGAGTGTCTATACCTAAGAACGGGTTACCCGAGCAAACAATATAGTCACCATCCTTTTCTATACTGATAAAGAAACTGCAGTTAAACCTGTACTTTGTTTGTTTGTTTGTATGGTGTATTACGTCATTTTCAACACATTTCAGGTTATAGATGACGGTCGATTTTTTTTTTGGTGGAGGCAGATCACCCACTTTCCCCGGGTAGAACTTATAAGAATCTTTCATGGGTATCCGGTGAAGATAGAGAATTTCAACCCGAGGTATAAGTGTCTTTATCGGAACCGAGGCTATTAACGTTTTGCATGTTTCCCTGCATACCGGATGTTGAGGCCGTGAATTTTATCTCGACCCTAGGGTGAGATGGAAATATCTAGCCCCGGTAAAATACCGGATATCCTTGTCCGGTATGCAACAAATTACTGTCCACCTCCCGCCATCTATAAGATTCGACCCATTTACAAGTCGAGCTCCCCGTGGGATTCGAACCCGCAGCGGTAAGAGGCGAGAATGTAATCAATTAAATGTATAGGTCACCATGCATATTGAGATTTAATATTGGTTTTTGGAACTGTACCTTTATGCTTAAATTTTTTAATTTTGTTTGAATTTTTACAAAATGCTATATTTTTCCTATTTTATGTATCTAATAATAGGCCTTTATTTAAACAAAGACAATAAAAAAAATAAAAAAATAAAATAAATAAATAAAAAATAAAATTCAAAAAAACAACAAATTCAAATAAAAAATTCAAAAAAAAGGACAACAAATACAACTAGAAATCAAAAGCAAAATTCCTGTAAATTTGTAGGAAAATCCATCCAATAGTTTTAGAAGAGAAGTCGCCCAAAAAAGCTGCGCATGGAAAACTACAGCAAATGCCTTTAAAGACCACCAAAAGGAAGGGCAAGACTGGTCTCATAATATAGGTGGTCTTGTTATACAGGTACAGTTTAATTTAAAATCCGATATGGGGGTTTCTTGAAGCAGATGGCCCCTTAATAGAGGTGGTCTCTGGAGCAAGGTGACGGTCAATACATGTGTGCTTTGCAAAGAAGAGAAATGCTTTATAGCCTATATTGTGTCGGCCTTAACATTACAAGTTAATAAACAACTATAAACATACATACTTATAGCGATTTAAAATGTGCACTTGTACGATTTGTCTGGGTCAGTATGGCATGGCGACAGCAAAATATACTATGACGTAGTGGGGGCCTGCCACCGCCCATTCCTCCATATTCTATGAATACGTGTTTCTTACTGTGCTAATTGTTTATTTAGTTCAGCCTTAAGGTATGTACTGTGGGAGTGGTCGATTCTTACGAAGGTATACATTTCTGGTTCATCCCAGCTGGTTGGTCTGCCAAACCACTAAACATAGACTGTCAAACATGTCTATAACGTCCTAAATAGATACCAAATATCCGAGCACGTTAAGGAATAAGCACGGTTCCTGGATTATTATGCATAATTACTCTATCTCTGGGCGGATCTTGGTAACCTAATATTGATAGCCGTTAAACAGCATGTCAGTGGAATTCAATACATGCAGACGTTATAATTATCAAACAACAAATACCGACCATTAGTCTTGGACAGTATCTTGAAACCGTCGGCGTGATCGTGTCCAAAGTGCATGCCGACGATAATGTCTGCGTACAGCTGCAGTATAGCGACGAGTTTGTCGTTGTATACCGGGTACATACTTAGCTTGCCATTTGGTGTTTGGACACCAGGCGGGATATGGGCAGTTATCAGAACCTGAAATATGCAATAAAACGTGGTTTAGTTAAGGTATATATGCATTTTATGTATATATGTTTAGAGCCTTATGAACCAATCACGTTCTAGATTTCCTCCGTGGTCGGTGGGTTAACGACGTTGCGTTGTAAACCTTCTCGCCTCTCACCGTTGCTGGTTCGAATCCCACTGGGAGCTCAAGTGAGAAAGAGTCGATTCTTACGGATGGCGAGAGGTATACAGTACTGGTTCTACCCAGGAAAAATGAGGTGGTCTGCATCTACCACAAAAAATCGACCGTCACAAATGGCCTAAAACATGACGTAAAATATCATTCAAAAACTATCTAGCCGATTCCAACCTACAGCCTCCGTATACCAAGAACGGCAACTACTGAAGATTTAGCAATCCTAAAAAAAGATCTGAGTCGATGATAGACTGCTACACATAGTTTAAATATAAGTGAAACGCTACATGCGCAGTGAAGCAGTCTAAGTTGATGAGTACGTGATTACTAAGCCGAACAGTAATTAACACGTCAGTAATTGGCTCGCTAATGTGACTCTTGTCATTATATGTATATACATGTATTTAAAGTTTGACATACAGTTACATGCAATGTAACGTTTCGCGACTTAAACAAAAATTAACCGCGTCTATGCCCTTGACTTTGACATTGACCTTTATGTGTCAGCTACCCACTATTGTAATGAAAGTTTAACGTTTTGACATTGACCCTAATGTGTCAGCTATTATAATTCCAAGTTTAACGAAGAAATTTAAAGAAATAAAACAGTAACGATGAATGTTAAGTTCTGGTACTCTTGTGACGATGACGGACGACAACCCAGACGACGGACAACGCGTCATGGACTTACCTTTTCCTGACTGGTCAATGCGGCATTTAAAGTTGTATTGAGCCACTGGAACTGCTGGGCGGGGTCGGTCACGTTGACGACGGCCTTGTTGTACGTATAATACAGATTGGTATTCAGTGCAATGATGCGTAGTCCATGTGATGTTTTCACTGTGTAATAGGCACCTGTTGTAATGAGAAGAAATTAGCGATTACGTGGATCTTTTACTACTGGCAGTATACTTTCTTTTTCTTTTTTAAAATTACATGTGATTTGGAATTGTTCAACCTATCTAAATGGTGAAATATTGCATTAGTATTGAGAATGTTGGATCTGTTTCGATATGTTTAATAAAAAAAAATGGAATCATTCTCTGTCCTTAAGAATTTTGTTTGCAAAAAGCGAAAATTTAGATCATTCACAAAAGCTTGACAATTTCTTTAAAATACAGAAAGATTATGTTTCCTAATGTCTTACGTCATACTTGTTATACGAAATGGTCAATGAATTTTCACGGTGGTGAAACCATATGACTTTTTGATTTGGTTCATGTCAAAAAAAAGAGAAAAAAAGAAGAAGAAAAGCAAAGCGCTCGATTAAGGTAAGTGTTCAGTGATGTGTTTGCCTCAATATACTGCCTTAATATGTTATAGACTTTGTTCAATTAAAGCGCACATACCTCTACAAAGTGATATTTTTGCTCCGCCGCCAAAGGTAAGTCGGTTTAGTCGAGTCCTATAGCAGAATGGCAAAACAGCAGAATGAAATTCTGCCAGAAGAATGGGCAGAAAAGCAGAATGAAAATAAAAACACATTCTGAAAAATAAGCAAGTTTCATGCTGATATATTGCGCGAAAACTTATGGATTTCGGTGATGATATTAATCACAAAAAATGTTTATTTCAATGAGGTGCACTTTTTTGCACCAAAAAAAACCGAATAACATTTTGCGGCGGAGGAAAGAGTAAACTGTATAGGGGCATGTGCTTTTTTTACGTTAATAAATAAGTTCATTAAATATTAAGAACGCTATAAAGTTAAACTAGACCTGAATTGAGCGCTTTGTTGATACATTATTTTTTACTGTGAATCCGATCAACAAATCACGTGGTTTCGCAACCGTAATTTTTGTTTCAATGACGAGGTCTCTTCAAAACAGTAAACATCTCAACACTATTCATTATTAAATTACTATGTTAGATGTATACCTTTTCGGAAGTTTTCGTCCTGGGAGACATCATTAATCCAGCCGCGCCATTTATCGAGCGTCTCGTTATACAGAAGATTGTTGACCGGCGGAAACTGATCGCTGGGCCAGTAATCATGGTTACCGAAGGAGGCATACACTGGCTTGCCCGGAAACTTTGTCTTTAAGACGTCTGTACAGTCGCTAAGAATACCCGCGTTTATTGTGTGGTTCAAGTTGGCATCCCCAGTATGAAGTACAGTGTCCCTAAAACAGTAAAAGACGTCTGAGGTGTAACATGAACTAATTGCAATATATCGATTCTGGATCTTAAATTGTGTATTTATTTGCGATTTTTGAAGAGTTATGAAAGTAGGTGACTACATGCTAGAAAGCAACTATATTTGTTTACACTAACGTTTTAGATTTAGACCTTATAGTGCGCTCCGTGGTCGGGATAAAACGTTCTCGCCTCTCACCGTTAAGGGTTCAAATGCCACTGGGAGCTCGACAAGTCAAGTGAGAAAGTGTCGAATCTTACGGATGGCGGGAGGTATATACTACTGGTTCTACCCAGGAAACGCGGGGCGGTCTGTCCCTACCACAAACAATCGACCGTCATATTTGACCTAACATGTGCTAAAAATGATGTAAACCCCTATTCATGCAAACAAATCTCCAGTGGCGAAGATTGTGTGATTTTTTATCCGTACGTTAATATTTGAATTACGTTTTGTTTCAAGTATGCATTAATAAGGTAGTGATGCCTTCGTATGAAATGTTCCTTCACTAACAGAGTTCCTCAAAGTCAAATCAGAGAAAAACAACAGTTGCAAAATGCATGAATATTTTGCATGCAGTTGAATGGGAAAACAGTCACCTTGTTAACTGCTGGTTTGGAATTTCTCACGAATGTCAAACTTTTAACTTCTTCTCAAACAAAAAGTTGGGATATTTGAACACATGTATGACGTACAAGTTTACAGCAGTGTAATATTCGTGATGAGGTGGATCATGCCAGGCTGATTGTACACTTTCATTTTTGACTCGGTATATATAATGCTATCAGAAAGAGTTTTCCAGTCTCGTAAAAAGTTAATAAATTAAACACACATCACACCATTGCAAAAATAGTGTCATGTTTGACATACCCTGTCCAGAGTAGAAAATCCACTTCTTGCTTGATGTCGGCCATACCTCGGACACTGGCGTCGACCAGTAACCAAGGCGAATCACACCAGAAATCGCCAAACTCACCAGGGTTGATTGGCCGATTGTCGGTGTTGCAGGAGAGTTGTCGATCGTTGTATGTGAAGTCATAATGGATGTCGGTGATGTGCCAGAAGTAACCTACAATGAAAGAACTGTTTGCTTTTACGGTTGCTTGTTGTGACAATTGCGCTCATCCACAGACCGACCGGTACGCTTAGTACCCGGTGACCGGCATGCACGATAAGTATCCAGTGACCTGCATGTACGATTAGTAACCATTTACCGGCATGTACGCTTAGTACCCATTTATCAGCATGTACGCTTAGTACCCATTTACCGGCATGTACGCTTAGTACCCATTTACCAGCATGTACGCTTAGTACCCATTTACCGGCATGTACGCTTAGTACTCATTTACCGCCATGTACGCTTAGTACTCAGTTACCCGCATGTACGCTTAGTACCCATTTACCTGCATGCTCGCTTAGTACCCATTGACCGGCATGTACTCTTAGTACCCATTGACTGGCATGTACGCTTAGAACCCAAATACCAGCTTGTACGCTTAGTACCGAAATTCTAAAAAAAATAAAGCATTCTGTGTCACACAATGCCTGGAAAATTGTCTTACGATCTCCACCTTAGACTTCATGTGGTTGGTTTAAATAATGACTACTAGACTGTAGAGTGTCAACTATTTCAGTCACAAATAAGAGGTTATAGTGATACCCTTAAAGTTGGTTAACACATTTTCTATGAATTTGGATATTCTTTAGGCTCTTGGAATTTTAAACTTTTGATTATTTTATAATAGAACGATAAGTATCCAGTGACCTGCATGTACGATTAGCAACCATTTACCGGCATGTACGCTTAGTACCCATTTATCAGCATGTACGCTTAGTACCCATTTACCGGCATGTACGCTTAGTACCCATTTACCAGCATGTACGCTTAGTACCCATTTACCGGCATGTACGCTTAGTACTCATTTACCGCCATGTACGCTTAGTACTCAGTTACCCGCATGTATGCTTAGTACCCATTTACCCGCATGCTTGCTTAGTACCCATTGACCGGCATGTACTCTTAGTACCCATTGACTGGCATGTACGCTTAGAACCCAAATACCGGCTTGTACGCTTAGTACCGAAATTCTAAAAAAAAAAAAAAGCATTCTGTGTCACACAATGCCTGGAAAATTGTCTTACGATCTCCACCTTAGACTTCATGTGGTTGGTTTAAATAATGACTACTAGACTGTAGAGTGTCAACTATTTCAGTCACAAATAAGAGGTTATAGTGATACCCTTAAAGTTGGTTAACACATTTTCTCATAAATTTGGATATTCTTTAGGCTCTTGGAATTTTAAACTTTTGATTCCTTAAGAATAGAACTATTATCGGAGGACAAGTGAAACCCCAAACGTTTTAACGCGAAGCCAGGCCCGTAGCTACGCAGAGGCACACTCGAGGCGGTAGAGGAAAAAAGAAACGCAACTCGGAAAGTGTCGCTATATGGTGTATGTAAAATATACTACTGTAAATCGAAGGATACATGACTACATTAGACTTTTCCTTGCGGAAAAAAGGCCAAAACAACACATACCTTACCAAATGATATCGCTTCAAAATTTCATTATTGATAGAATACGAGTTTGGCTCAAGCGTGTGAACAAACTGAGGATGTAAACTTTTGCAATATTTTTTCATTAAATACAGTACTGAAATGGCTCAAATTTTCAAAGCAGAAGTTTAACATTTAAACAATTCGTGTTAAAAATGAACTATTTTTAAATTGTCTACAGCAGCAAAATTTAGTCCTTTCTCTAACTAATACAACCTTTATTTTTTTACAAAACATCTTGGGATTTCTCTGGATTACATGAAATTAAGTGTGCAGTACAGTGGCGAGAAATAAAAACGCTATATACAAAAAATAGGATTTTTTTTTTCTAGGTGAGAAAAATTTATAAAATGTAAAATTGCACAAAATCACAATCTGCATGGAATACGACCTGTTTTGTAGTGTGCGTTCTACCGTGAAACGCAGTAGTCACCAGCCGGTATGATTTCTCCGTGCACCTTGTGCGTAATGTTTTGGTGCAAAATTATACCGTGTACATGTGTTATCGATATACATTGGAATAATCATTTGAGAAAAAAGCTGATACTTTGGAAATTAAACATGCCAAGACTAAACCACAAAAATCGTAACAGGATTTAGCGGGATCCCGAAAAATTACAAAATTGCCAAGTTTTCACGATTGAAACAATACATGTCATTGACTCGTGACCTTCGCGACTCCAAAATTGGTGCGAGACAAATCGACGATTGAGAATACATACACACAAAGTTGTATTTCATTATCTGAAGCAAATTAGGTCATAAGGACCAAACACGCAAGTTGCATGACCTTGACTTGTATAATATCTAAAACCGCTTATTAAGAACTATTGGTCAGCCATCTTTGAAAAGAAAATCCAATTGGATGGGGTATGGTTGATTGAATTTTTCATCCAAATGCATATTATAGGCATAAACATTGTACATTGAACATATGTCTCGTGTGCCATATTTAGATAAATGGACTATTCTATGGACAAATTTATTTAACCTAAAAACAAAACATCTTCGAGTAAAATTGTACTAAACTTTTCGAATATAAAGGGCACTATTTCTACCAAATAAATATAGTTTCTGATATTATCTTCACATCAATAGTGTTGAATTACTGTCATCTATTAATAATATAATGACATTGTTGATGCCTATAATATTAGTTTAATAATATTTTATTGCAGATATGTTACAATACATCAATTCAACATCACAATATTCATAGAAACATATGCAAATGGATTGAACTATTAGTTATTACAAAATTAGTTAACAGTTCTCTCGATTTTGGCTGAAAAAGTGTACGTGATTATCAGTTTAAAATTGTAACAATACATTTAAAATAAATTTGATAAGGAAAAACCAAGAAAAAAATAATAAAAAAATCCAAAAATTTAAACTCTGCCATGCCATGTTTCTCAAGTTGTAAGGAGTCGATTCCGAAATAATTGCAGGGAATATTTCATTCAAGTAACTCGGTCAATCTCCATTTTTAAACTTAAAGGTCAATATCAACTTTTGGATGTGTCTTCCATCGGCCAGAGAGACCCAACCAATTTCAGTTAACAATGTTTGTATAGAGACAGAACGAGTCAGGCCAGTAACTATTCGCGCGGCTTCATATTGTAAGTTATCTTTTTCATAATTTGTACAACTATCCCATACTATAGCCGCGTATTCTAAAATAGGGCGAAGTTATGATTTATATATTTGATTAAGCGTTTGACGTTTTAATTTAAATACCATTTCATTGAACCTAATACCTTAGACGCAGATATTACAATATTTGAAATATACTGATGCCAGGACCCATCATGACTAAGGGTTACTCCTAGATGTTTACGATGGTCAACAAAGTCAAGTTGAGTATTTTCAAATATCAAAGACGGACGGTTTCTGTTTGCAAGTGAAAAGAAGCTGACTTCAGTTTTAGATGGATTACATTTTACTATAGCCGCAATATGCATTTGGATGACAATTTCAGTTAACCATACCCCATCCATTTTGGACTTTCTTTTCAAAGATGGCTGACCAGTAGCCCTTAAAGTTCATGAGCTGAAATTTTCTTCTTTCTAAATTGAAATAATCAAGAAAAATAGCTCTGTAACGCACATGTCGATCATTGTTGAACATGGTCTAGATCTTACTGAAAAACTAATCGTATTTACATGAATTAGCTAACGTATATACGAATACGGTCGGACGGACGAACGGACGACGACAGCAACGATATCGTATAATCCCGCCTTGCTTTTGGCCGGTAGAGATAAAACAAATACGTAGTGGCTATGAGGTATCATAGCTCTCATCTGCTTTGCTGTGAAGAAAAGGGCTCTATACAAAATAATAATACGGGTCAGATCTCCTTTGTTGGTTGGTTGAATGGCGTTTCACGTCATTTTCAGCACATGTTAGGCTATATATGACGGTCAATTCTTTCGATTCGTTCTTTTTCTGGGTAGAACCGGTACTGTAAAACTCCCGCCATCCGTAAGAATGGACACTTCCTCACTTACAATTAGAGCTCCCAGTGGGATTCGAAACCGCAGCCAGGTGAGACTGTAGCTGATACGTTAAATGCAATGTCTTTATAAGCTGACGTGTGGGGCCGCGGTGGCTCCATGAAAAGCATGTTCGACTTGTTCGACTCTGAATCACGAGATCCCGGGTTCGAGGCTCACTGAGGCCACTGGGTTACTTCGGTCCGTCAAGACAATTCCCCTTGTCTCGTCCATCGGACGGGGACGTAAACCAGGCGGGTCCGTGTATCGGATTAAATCCTCCCAGTACGTTAAAGAATCATAGGAACATATTCGATAGTTCCCCTCCGTGGAGCTGGAAATAACCTATACAATATGTTGAGCAGTTTAACAAAAAAATAAACTCAGCGTCACACACATACATGTATACCAAACCCCGACAGCCTTGATTTATTTTTAATTGATGCGTCCCGTTAGTTTGCAGATCATTATTCATCATTGTTTGAATAGATTCATTGGAATATTGCTAGTTGTTGGTAATACTGCAGCACTAATATAGGTATGTTTTTCGCATGGTGCGGCTATGTTATATATATTATCGCATATTTCGGATATGCTATAATTATTATCATGTTATTATCACATGGTGCGGCTATTATTCCATGTATTAGCACCTGGTGCGGATTTGTTATATGTATTATTGCATGGTATACATTGAAAATAAGGCCACATTGAAAATAAGATGTATATGATGTATGTTATATAACTCTAATGTGTTACCTTCTTTAAATAAAGTTTTTATTATTATTATTATTATTATTATTATTCTATGTTTCTTTGGTGCTATTATATCAAAAAATTTTTAAAAAAAATATATAAATAATAATATATCCCTTGTGTGGTCCAAAATTAGGATTTGTATAAGTATTGTATTTTAACACTTAACATGTGTAGTATATCTCTCCGTGTGGAAATGTGGCTGTGTTGCTTCTATTCCATGAAATACAGATAGTAGTATTTGTTTATATCGTTGTTAACAGTTTAAGATAACGATTTATACTTCCAAATGAAAATATAACAAATAAAAACAAAATCTCTCCCAGATGGATAACCACTAAAATTCGGTTACATTTTACGGTTCAAATTAATTTCAACATATAGTAAACTTGCTAACACATACGTTTAACTTTTGTTTCATTATTCTCGTAATAGTACCGAATGTATTCTATGGTATTGCAATGCTTTGTTATTCTAAGTACATGTACTAACAACATGCCATCTAACCACATTTGTTTGTATCTATTATGTAAACATGTTCATGGGCCATATTTGGCTTAAAACAATAAACAGTTATATATATATATATCAATCTCTGCCCAGAGTTATTACATTTGACTCTTTCAACGTCAAAGAAAGTAGGGCGAACGGTTAGGTCACGTGATTATTCAAAATAGTTATGACGATGTTTATAATAAATCCTTTTGCGTGATCCGCAAAGATAAACTATAGACCTATATACAATATTTTCAAATTGTGTTTCTATGAGTTAATTTTTTTAGTAATATTCTACTATCGAGCTTCGATTTGAAATGTTTACATATGCGTATCGATTGAGGAGACCTAAGAACGTATTATTTTGGTAGTAAAATAGTCCCGATTAAAACTAAATTGTTTTCATGCATTATTTCAAATCTTGCAACATCTAATTTGCAGATAATTCTGAAAATTATATTTACACAAGAAATAAATATGTTTCAGGCAAAAGCATTCCAATTTAACAGGTTTTACCAAAATCGTGTAATTTAGTAAATGTGAGTGCAAGGAACAATAACTCTGCCTGGAGATTGATTTTATATAAGTGTTCTGGTACATGATTAAATACAACACATACTTTGATCATAAACTGGATAGTATGAATACTTTGCAATATATATGTCCTAAAAACACAAATGTTGACATGTCCAATACCTTTGTAGCCAATGTAACCAGTTGTACCTGGGTACAAAAAAAGGAACTTTGTCAAAAAGTTTGTAGTTTTGGGTCATATCTGGTATGCAACGGCACGTTTTCATTGCATGACGAATTATTTCCCTTAATGATAACTAGAACATGCAATGGGGTGGTGGCACGGCGTTCATATTATTTAAAGACTACAGTATAAAGGTATGGTTATCTCGTCTATGTTTGACCAGTTTGTTTTTCGAGATAGTTCATGTAGTGTGTTCGTTATTACGTATACCTTGTCATCCCTCTTCTATTCGTTGCAAAACAAACATTAATCCTTAGCCCGCTATGAATGTATAATGGACTGTCCTTTCTTTAAATTTGGACCATACCATTTATGTAACAAAGGGGTGTTTTGGTTAAATGACTGATGAGCAGCCAGACAGTGTAAACCCTAATCAGCCTGCGAGTTACAGGCTGATCAGGGTTTACACTGGCTGCAAAGGGTGTAGTAGTCGCCCTTAGCAGGCTAAGAGTTAAACAAATAACAAAAGTCTGCCATATCAAAGTTAACATCCATGATATTAAAAATGGTAAATAATATCTGTCTGCATACATAAATGAAGTTATGCACGACTGATATCAAATAAAATATGTCATTCTTACCTTCATTACCGTTTGAACCATATACATGTAAAATAAGTAAAATCCATGAGGTCAACAACTTCGTCTTTCCCATTTTGTATGCGTCTCTTTCACAACTGCATACAGACGAAAATGGGCATCTGTGTAAATATCAGCGCAAGTTTACTGAACGGTTTGTTAGCAACCGGATAAGCGAATACTTATATCACTGTCACGGAATAGTACAGAGGCGCAGGAGGGACATTTTGAATTAACACTTAAGACTTATGACTCAACACTTAACACTTATTGCTTAACACTTAACACTTATGACTTGTTGCGACTCGTGGTAAAAGACTTCATCCTACGCATAGATTGACCAGGCAGAAGACATGTACCTGTGAGTAGGTTTTATAGTGGAACTACTTTTTATTCATGCATATTTATTCTTGTGTATAACTCCCGAAAACTCGCATTGTGTTGTACATTGTACATTGGACTAGGGAGATCCCGTCACGTATGTATCGGCGTATCCTCAGAGCATGAAAAAGTACCAGAACATATCTTTGATATAAGAGCCCGGATTACTCAGTATCATTTCTTCCTCTCTATTATTTACCCCCTCTCTCTGGTTGACAGCTCCATATGCATTTATAATGATACGCACTGGAATGTGTTCGCTCTGTATATATACTGTATACTGCTTATACTGGGCTTATTTAAAGTTTGTAGTTTGATATATACATGTGTATATAGGTACACCTCCAGTAGCTTCAGTTAAAAGTCAGTATTCTGCGTCACACGTTCACCTTTTGTAGTATTATCAATTAACAAATTTAACTCTTAAACATCAAATGAACCTTTCTTGACAGTCCCGGAGAGAAACATATATTTAAAACCGCTACTAAACTGTATGAAAAAAATAAGTATCATTTGCATGACGTATATATATCACTGCGTGACTGCACGGCAAATGAGGTTAATCTGAATTGTATAGCTGCACAACTATTGCCAGATAATAGATACATACATTTACCTATGGATTAATTTACCTGTTCAAAGTTTTCTACGTCATCAAATAAACCAAAATTCATTCAAGCGGAAATTAGTGATGATATGCACCATTAGGCCTGGTACTGATCATCCCTGCAAAGTTTCGCATATTTTTATTTATGTATTTGATCGTTACGAAACGTTACCAGTGTATTTATATCAATGGAGGCTCGGATGAGATCGAAAACCTGCTAGATCGGATGAGTAATGTCAGAGTTATGGCCCTTGTTTTGCTGAAAAATGCCATATTAAGCATTGTTTACACTCTAGCACCTTCAATTTGTACTTGATATTTACAAAACTTTGCCAGTTTATTTATATTAATGGAAGCTCGGAAGAGTTTGAAAACCAGCCAGATCAGATGAGTAACACCAGAGTTATGGCCCTTGTTTTGCTGGAAAAAAAGCTATATTAAGCCTTGTTTACACTCTAGCACCTGCATTTATTATTTGATCTTTACCACATTTTGCCAGATTGTTAATTTCAATGAAAGCTCGAAAAATTTGGAAAACCAGCCAGATCGGATTAGTTTACAGGGGGTTGACGCACTATTTTCAAACAAGGTTTATTTTAAAGGGCTCTGAAAAACTTGAGAAAAAAACACTAAAATAATTATCAAAATGCCATGAAAAATATGATCTACATGAGGAAATATGATCTAATGAAAATTTGCAAAGAAACATAAATGGATGCGGCCATCTTTAAACGATAACGTCATCGCGCCTTTTTACCGTATATGGTATACTGACAAAATGTCTTTTAAAGCAAAGAAAATTGCTGCAAATGAAAAATAAGCATACAATTTATACGTTTTACATCTGTATATTTATTTTTTGATCAATTTGCAGTGATTTTATTTGATTTTATATGCCATACATGGTAAAAAGGCGCGATGACGTCATCGTTCAAAGATGGCCGCCTACATTTAAAGGTCACATTTCCTTTATTTTTCATGACAATTTGATAATTCTTTGACATTTTTTCAAGTTTTTCAAAGCCCTTTTAAATAAATTGAGTTTGAAAATAGTGCATCAATCCCTCCGGAGTTATGGCCCTTGATTTGCTGAAAAACACCATAGTCTGCCTTGTGAACACTCTAGCACATTCATTTATTACTTGATCTTTACCAAAATTGCAAAGATTGTTAATATTAATGAAAGGTCGGAAAATTTCGAAAAACAGTCAGACTGGATCAGTAACACCAGAGTTATGGCCCTTGTTTTGCTGAAAAATGTAATTGTATGCCTTGTGAACACTCTGGCACTTTTATTTATTATTTAATCTTTATCAAACTTTCATAGATTATTAACATCAATGAAGTCTTGAACGCTTTCGATAACCAGCCAGATCTGACGATTTATGGTGGAGTTATGGTCCTTGATTTTCTGAAATTTGCTATAATTTGGCCTCGTTAACACGACAGGGCCTTCATTTTGTATCGGATCCTTTATAAACTTTACCAGATTGTTAATATCAATGAAGCTCAGAAAAAAATGAAAACCTGCTGAATCGTGTTAGTAACACCGGAGTTACGGCCCTGGATTTAGTTAAAAATGCTCTATTTTGCCTCATTAAGACGATAGGCCCTTCATTGACCGGATTTTAATGAAACTTTTCAGGGATGACCAGTACCAAATTTATTTATGCATATCATCATCGTGTTCCGGTTGAATTTTTTTGGCGGAGTTATGGCCCTTTAAAGGTTTTACTACACAAACTTTGTCCGGACTAGTTCTCCCGAATCCTTGGCCGGATATCAGAGAAACATTGCAGGGATGATCAGTATCAAGCCTAGTTGTGCATATCATAGCTGTGATTTTTGGCGGAGTTATGGCCCTTTAAATGTTTTAATACACTAACTTTGTACATACTAGTTCTCCTGAACCCCTGGCTGGATTTCAACGAAACTTGGCAGGAATGATCAGTACCAAGCCTAGTTGCGCAAGCCATTGCCATGTTATGGTTTAATGTTTTTTAACAGTTAAGGTCCCTTATACGCAAACTTTATCCCGACTAGTTTTCCCGAACCTCTGGTAGGATTTCAATGAAACTTGGCAGGAATTATCAGGACCAAGCCTAGTTGCGCATATCGTGGTTGTGTTCCAGTTAAATGATATTTGGTGGCTCTTTAAAACTTTTTAATTTACAAACCGGAATCTCCTCAACCACCATTCGGCTTTCAACGAAACTTGATTGCATATATAATTGTCTTGTTCCGGTTGAATAATTGTTGGTGGAGTTACGGCCCTTTAAAGGTTTTAATTCATAAGCTTTGTCCTGACTACTTCTCCTAATCAGCTGCCTGGATTTCCATGAAACGTGGTAGGTATGACCATTATCAAGTCTAATTGCATATATATTCGTCGTGTTCCATTTTATTGATTTTGGAGGATTAATAGCCTTTTCTCCTGTAGTGGAACAACACCAAAAACAACCCCTAGTTCTAATTTAGTATGGTTATTTTAATAGGGACTCGAGGCACAACAATTATATGAAATGAGTGTTGACCGCCTGCATAAAGGAGCCCCTCTACAGGTGATCCAAACCTATGTTATACAATTGTTGTGTCTCGAGTCCCTAAATAACCATACCGAATGAGAACTAGGGCCGCTTGTTTAAATTGTTAGCAAGGGTTTATTAGTTTCTGTTGAGGGTGTTGTTGTTTTGGGGTATTTTTTGCAATGTTTTAACAGAAGTATAGATGGGAATCTTATGACGACAATCCTTGATATAAGAGCCGTTTTAGCCAGTAGAGCGTCCACAGGCCCTCGTGGGCCTCTTGTTTTACATGCACGCGGTTGAATTTGCCTTCTATGAAGTTTTACCTTTAAATAAAAGTCCATTAGGTGTGTCTTAAAAATTGTATTGAACACTATATTCTTTCTCTTTTTCAGACACTAAGTAGAAGCATGGCATTATACTCAATGATCTATTCTGTGGACATAGACTAAGAAGATCAACATTTATACGAGGACGATAATTTATCTTATTTCCCCAATGTTTTATTTATAACTTCTTAAATATAGTACTTAAAGGGACTGGAGACGATCTGGGAGAATAGCTGGTGTCATCCAAACTACAAATGGAAACCCGCATAGTCCCCTTCAGCTTTATATGCCTTAAATTAAGTCGCATGTTTGGTCTGAATGTTTGGTCTGAAAATCTAAACACTTGTTTTTGTTGCTAAATCATCAATGTTAGTATAACAAGGGGTTATATTGCTAACAGGTGTACATATATTTCAAAGAAAGTGTATCATATGAATAAATAAATACTCATGATTATATATGGAAAACTAGCTGAGTCGTCGAGTTTTCCACACTACTCTATTTCATTAACAATTATCAAAATGAACGGAACATGAGGCCTTCTTTAGAGCATCTGTGTAACAACGCTAAAGGTAACAATTCCGCTAAAGGTAACAACCGCCGCTAAAGGTAATAATCCCATCTTCCGCTAAAGGTAACAACCTCCGCTAAAAGGTAACAATCCCCTCTTTCGCTAAAGGTTACAAGGCTAACGCTAAATATAACAACATTTTTTCAACATCTACAGTTTCAATGCAAATTGAGTTAACGGGTTCTTTTTAGTAACTGTGGCACCTGTGGCGTAAGCGCTGTTACCTTAAGCGGTAGAGGCTGCATTATAGATAGTATATAGATCACAGACCGTTATAGATAGTATATAGATCACAGACCGTTATAGATATTATATTGATCACAGACCGTTATAGATAGTATATAGATCACAGACCGTTATAGATAGTATATAGATCACAGACCGTTATAGATAGTATATAGATTACCGACCGTTATAGATAGTACATATATCACATACCGTTATAGATAGTATATATATCACAGACCGTTAAAGATAGTATATATATCACAGACCGTTAAAGATAGTATATATATCACATACCGTTAAAGATAGTATATATATATCACAGACCGTTAACGATAGTATATATATCACAGACCGTTATAGATAGTATATATATCACAGACCGTTAAAGATAGTATATATATCACAGACCGTTATAGATAGTATATATATCACAGACCGTTAAAGAAAGTATATATATCACAGACCGTTAAAGATAGTATATAGATCACAAATCGTTAAAGATAGTATATATATCACAGACCGTTATATATATATTGTATATATATATCACAGACCGTTATAGATAGTATATATATCACATACCGTTATAGATAGTATATATATCTCAGACCTTATAGATAGACTAAGAAGATCACCATTTAGACGAGGACGCTAATTTATCTTATTTCCCCAATGTTTTATTTATAACTTCTAAAAATATAATACTTAAAGTGACTGGAGACGATCTGGAAGAGTAGCTGGTGTCATCCAAACTACAAATGGAAACCCTCATAGTACCCTTCAGCTTTATATGCCTTAAATTAAGTCGCATGTTTGCCCTGAATGTTTGGTCTGAAAATCTAAACACTTGTTTTTGTTGCTAAATCATCAATGTTAGTTTAACAAGGGGTTATATTGCTAACAGGTGTACATATATTTCAAAGAAAGTGTATCATATGAATAAATAAATACTCATGATTATATATGGAAAACTAGCTGAGTCGTCGAGCTTTCCACACTACAGTATTTCATTAACATATAATCAAAATATACGGAACATAAGGCCTAGTTTAGAGCATCTGCGTAACAAGGCTATAAAAGGTAACAATTCCGCTAAAGGTAACAACCGCCGCTAAAGGTGACAGTTTCAAAGCTACATGTAACAACTTCCGCTAAAGGTAACAATCCCCTCTTTCGCTAAAGGTAACAAAGCTAACGCTAAAGGTAACAACTTTTTTTCAACATCAACAGTTTCAATAAAATACGAGTTATCCGGTTCTTTTTAGTTACTGTGGCACCTGTGGCGTAAGCGCTGTTACATTAAGCGGTAGATGTAATTGTTACCTTTAGCGGCGGTTGTTACCTTTATCGGAATCGTTATTTTAGCATTGTTACAATATGCACATTCATACGTTCATACAATCTGCGAATTTCGATAATTGATTAAGAATTACATAGTCGGTATGGCATATTTAGGTAAGTCAATGCCATAGTCGGTATGCCATGGTCGGTATGGCATATTTAGGTAAGTCAATGCCATGGTCGGTATACGTATGCCATGGTCGGTATGGCATATTTAGGTAAGCCAATGCCATGGTCGGTATGCCATGGTCGGTATGGCATATTTAGGTAAGCCAGTGTCATGGTCGGTATGGCATATTTAGGTAAGCCAATGTCATGGTCAGAATGCCATGGTCGGTATCGCATATTTAGGTAAGCCAATGTCATGGTCGGTATGCCATGGTCGGTATGGCATATTTAGGTAAGCCAATGCCATGGTCGGTATGCCATGGTCGGTATGGCATATTTAGGTAAGCCAATGTCATGGTCGGTATGCCATGGTCGGTATGGCATATTTAGGTAAGCCAATGCCATGGTCGGTATGGCATATTTAGGTATGGCATATTTAGGTAAGCCAATGCCATGGTCGGTATGGTATATTTAAGAAAGCCAATGCCATGGTCGGTATGGCATATTTAGGTAAACTAATGCCATGGTCGGTATGGTATATTTAGGTAAGCCAATGCCATGGTCGATACGGCATATTTAGGTTAGCAAATGCCATGGTCGGTATGGTATATTTAAGTAAGCCAATGCCATGGTCGGTATGCCATATTTAGATAAGCCAATGCCATGGTCGGTATGGCATATTTAGGTAAGCCAATGCCATGGTCGGTATGGTATATTTAGGTAAGCCAATGTCATGGTCGGTATGGTATATTTAGGTAAGCCAATGCCATGGTCGGTATGGCATATTTAGGTAAGCCAATGCCATGGTCGGTATGGCATATTTAGGTATGGCATATTTAGGTAAGCCAATGCCATGGTCGGTATGGTATATTTAGGTAAGCCAATGCCATGGTCGGTATGGCATATTTAGGTAAACTAATGCCATGGTCGGTATGGTATATTTAGGTAAGCCAATGCCATGGTCGGTATGGCATATTTAGGTTAGCAAATGCCATGGTCGGTATGGTATATTTAAGTAAGCCAATGCCATGGTCGGTATTGCATATTTAGATAAGCCAATGCCATGGTCGGTATGGCATATTTAGGTAAGCCAATGCCATGGTCGGTATGGTATATTTAGGTAAGCCAATGTCATGGTCGGTATGGTATATTTAGGTAAGCCAATGCCATGGTCGATATGCCATAGTCGGTATGCCATATTTAGGTAAGTCAATGCCATGGTCGGTATGGCATATTTAGGTAAGCCAATGACGCAGAAACGAAGAATAATGTATATCTGACACGATCGCTCAGCGAAATTTAATAGTAAAAGGTTTTTTTGAAAATCTGGAAAACGAGTGTGCAGTATGATTATAGCCTTCTATTTTTTATATTTATGTACTAGATCTATTTTCTGCATACATATACTAGATCTATCTTCTATATACATATACTGGATCTATTTTCTATATACATATACTAGATTTTTTTTCTATATACATATACTACATCTATCTTCTATATACATTTACTAGATCTATTTTCTATATACATAAACTAGATCTATTTTCTGTATACATATACTAGATCTATTTTCTGTATACATATACTAGATCTATTTTCTGTATACATATACTAGATCTATTTTCTGTATACATATACATAGATCTATTTTCTGTATACATAATTATACTAGATCTATTTTCTGTATACATATACTAGATCTATTTTTTGTATACATAATTATACTAGATCTATTTTCTATATACATATACTAGATTTGTTTTCTATATACATATACTAGATCTATTTTCTATATATATATACTAGATCTATTTTCTATATACATATACTAGATCTATTTTCTATATACATATACTAGATCTATTTTCTATATACATATACTAGATCTATTTTCTATATACATATACTAGATCTATTTTTCTATATACATATTCTATAATATTATATCTTCTTCTCTCTATCCTGCTAGACTATACTATCGTAGTGACAACCTGCGAATCCTCCTCTATATTTGCTCAGATAACAAATATGCGACGAAGGGTCACGCAGGTAATAAGTAATAGATATAGTATGGTCTCAGCTAGTTGGCTTACTGGGCGTAGGCCATCGAGATGTTTAAATAACCAACGAGCTGAGACAGACTATCTTTTTTGTAGTATGGTGTATTTAGTAACACTATGACGTCAGAGTGACGTCCGTACTCTAAATTCCTCTGTATGGTAGCTTTATTACTGTATAGCCACGCCCTTTAGATACCCTAAATTAAACGATTTAATGCTTTGCATTCATCAAAATAAATGTCACCGACGATGCTAAAACATACTATTACATATATACCATCGACTTGCCTTATGTACAGTGACCCTATTGACATGTTATCTAGTGTGAATATAAGTGCTCTCAAACTTCGTTATACGTAATGTCTTAATTGGGGTCAACACAACATTTACAGGACGACAATACTGTTATCTCTCGGGCGAAATAATTAAATGAATAAAAACAATTAGATTGTCCTTGGTGTGGAGCGGCTGTATATACTTGTATAATGTAGAAACGTTTAACACTTGAAGTATGGTCGGTGAAATTACCTTTGATGAATGCATAGAATTAAATCGTTTAATTCAGGATAAACAAAGGGGCGGCGCTTTGTCATACTCTAACTTCCGATAAGTAAAAGATAGAGTATGGTCTAATCGAGTTGGTTGTTAAACATCGAGATGGACGTAACCTATCCAGGTGTTTAAATCAACTAACGAGATGAGACCATAGTCTATTTGTTTTGTAGCATGTCCATTTCAGCTGTCTGCCATACGCTGACTTCCGATAACTGGTAGTTAGAGTACAACATTTATTCTGACAGGTGTTATTTTCAGTTAAACGATTTACACCTGTGCAAATACAAAGGGAGTTTCAGTGACCATGCTACAAATGGAATTTAGAGTACGGACAGGGTCATTAAGTACACCATGCTACAAAACAGATAGAGTCTGTATAGCTTGTCGGTTATTTAAAAAACTCGGTGTTTAAAGGGAATGTAGCGACACAGCCAAACCATCTTTATTATTGAGAGTTCTGAAATACTTGAATAAGGGTGAAAGAATTATCAAAATCGGATGATAAACAAAGAAGATATGATCATTTGTAGTTCCTGTGGAAACAGATATGGCATTCGAAACATCTCGTACACTGCTTCGCAGCATGACTCGAATGTATTACGCAGGTTTCCATATTGGTTACGTCATACTAGCGTGACGCGCGTCAGATTCCCGCCAAAACGAATTTGCATTCAAAATCAAAGTTATCTTCAATATTTTGCAATATCATTTAGCCGATTGCTCCATCTATAGTTTATTTACGTGAAAGTAGTGATAAAACCTTCATCTGTATTGTAAATAACTAACATGCAACGCAAATCATACATCAACACGTGTGGCACGCGGCCATAATGTTTATGTAGCAACAGCTTAGCAACAGTGCACTATTTTCTGTGCCGTTGCCTTCCGGCTAACAGAATGTTAAGATTTTGAACATACCGAAGCGCCGTGATACACACGAGGCGAGATCCCGAAGAATGACGGGATTGGCCGAGCGTTCACGATTGACGGATATGGAAGCGGCCATTTTGAGAGCTATGACATCACGGTTCTAAATGACCATATATGGAATATTAATAAATATGAAAATTTACTGATTTATAGGGAAAAAATGACAGCAACTGTATGAAAAATATGTAATACTTAATGGCAATAATGCTTTATATGACCAGTAAAACAAATCATTCATTTGCTGCGATTTTCTTCGTTTTAAATGATGTGGTAATATGGAACTATAATGTCATAGTTCTAAAAATGGCTGCTCCCATATTTGTTTTAGAACAACCTTTAAATGGTCATATCTTTTTTGTTTATCATCCGATTTTGATAATTCTTTCACATTTTTCCAAGTTTTTCAGAACTCTCAGTAACAGAGCTTGTTTGGCTGTGTCGCTACATTCCCTTTAAATAAACCAACTCGCTAAGACCTGACTCTGTCTGTTACATGTTATAATACATCGTATCATGAATGTCCGAAGCAAGTTTAATCGATTAATATAAATTAATAGACCTACTAAATTCTCGCCCTCGATCGATACTAGCATCCTCTCTCGTGCTTGGCGCTTGGAATTAAGAGGGAAAAAGTAGTCCGGTCAAACATGGCGGCCCCATCTCGCTGGACACGCCAGTGAATACGATATTCAACAAAGACGTTGTACGTATGGCAGAATCGTGTGAAGAATTTGTTATGGTGCATGACTTTGACTTCATTTAGAAGTAATATGAAATAGGCAATGCCTAGATAACAGGAAATAATTTAATTAGAACGCGTTATGTTTCAGTAGTCCATGTGCACACCGAATTACTGCATCGCGGATGAAGTCCTGAAAAATCAGGAGGGCACCTGCCGAATATCAGTGATGAATTTGAAAAAAATCGATATGACGTCAGCATGATTAATACTATTGTTCAATCATTTTATAGTTTTAACGCAATGAGACATGACGTTAAAGTGACACATTGCAAACTTGATTTGTTTTGAACTCGTGTTGTCCCGTCAGTTTTCTCAGAGACGTAATAAACCAAAACACTCGAAATTTCACGTATGAACTTTCATTGGTTATTCTATAGAAACTGTCATTTCTTAAAGCAACAGTCTGCAACTGGTCTCAAATTAAAAGACAATTATATTTAGAATGTATTGGCATTTTCAGAAAATTCCTATGTGAAACCAGTGAAGTAATAAGAGATTACTTCACTGGTTTTACCTTGTGTCATACGAGATTATGTCAGATTAATTATTAGAATAGTTCAAAGCAAATTGTGTTTGCATATCATCTACTGTTGATAGTATTGCACCAATACTATATTATGTAAACATATTGCAGAATTACGAAGAAAATTGAAAATTGAAATATTTATTTAATTATATGCAAGCAGTTTTAAAGTCAAAATGATACCGGATTAATACATTCAAATTTAATGTTCCATTAAAAATTCAAGATTGTCAAGTGACCTTTTAAAGTCTTTAAACGTTTAGAGATGTGTGTAGTGGTGAAGAAGTAGCACGCCTGCTAAACGCATTCATGGTACAGCAGTCTGTACCGGTACAGCAGTCTGTCTGTACCATGAGTATAGAATACAATAAAATGCGAGGCCGAAGTAAGAAATCGAGTGGTTTTCTTATATAGATAGTTTTATTAAAAATCTAAATTCATGATTGGACCCCTTTTTAGTGCCTTATCATGTACAGAAAATACCAGGACAATCGGCAGAGTGGCTTTTTCTAAAATCGTTTTATTGTGCTCAAATCTACCGTGATTTTGAGATCAGAATCGGACAAAATCAGCCTGATCTCATGCTTAAATATAACATCACAATGTCACGCCTCACTATAGTTACAGAGACAACTTACATACTGCCATAAACACCACTCTCGGCTTCGAAGACTCTGTTATTAAAATAAAATCGGTCAAAATTAGTCGGTCGGAAATAGCGGAGCCGGTACAGAAGTAGTGCTATGCAGATAATAGTAGAGAGTGAGGGTTTTGGCACAGTTTTCATCTCCCGAAAAGATTCACTCCAGAAACTAACAATAGCTCACCTGAGGCTAGAACCCAGGCATGCCTTTATTTAAATAAAGTCACGCCCGAGTCAGAAGCCTCTGATGCATACTATTAGCTACTCGAGCGGTCCTTCCAAAAGAAACTCGCCCGTTATCCCCACTCTCTGTGATACTAATCAATCCGGTTGTCATTTTAATAACATAACATTTGCAACTCATTAAGCAAAGTCAGACGGAACCGGGCAGTAGTCTTCATCATCGCTCTGCATATCATTTTACTTGTATGCTAACGTATCTTGCCCATTATCTAGTATATACCGTTTATCATGTTATGCTTTTGTGATCTAATGACTTTCATCTCATGGTGAGCTTCTGTTGCCGTAAACAAAATCTTTTTGTAATCATCATGCGCTATCTGTTTTTTAACAACACACATTTTAACACCCTTACATTTCTTTGCGTTAACCTCATTATCTAGCACATACGAATATAGTTTACTTCGCAACCCAACAAATTCAACAATGGGTATTCCGCAAGTTTCATCTGTCATCTTGCCGATAACTTTTTTATTATCATTAAAATGAAACTGGCTTTTCGAATCATAATCACAATTATCAAACAGTTATTTATCCTTGTAAAAGTCCGCATACACATCTCTTGTTTTTATTTCATAACACAAGGAATCGGTATCAGTAAATAATAACTTAGCTTTTCTATCATATTTGTTTTTGATATAGTTGTAATGAAAATCATACATCAAATATTTTGACAAGTCTAAAATACACATACCAACATAAATAGGACGAATTAAAACTAATCGTTCTTTTATTCTGTTTATAGCAAATAAATTTTCATTAAACATTTTACAAGAAATAAATGAAGGTCTTGCTGCATATTTTAAGAGAACCTCCTCGTCGTGAGTCAATTTAACATTAATTCTTTTTCTCAAATTTTCCATAGTTTTACCAAAAACTGAATTGTTCATCAGTTTGAAGAAATCCTTTTCAAAAGTATTTTTACCAGCTGTTCTCTTAGCAGTATTAAAGTCTATGTATGTCTTTAACCACTGTGATTCGTCGAACTGCAGTTTTCGATGTATTTTTGTTACCTTCAATCCAAGCTTTTTATACAATTCTTAGTTTCTAAAATGCACGACATACTTTTCTTTATTTTTTAGTGTTGTGACAAGTTTATTAACACTACAATTTCCTAGATTAAACTTTTGTTTTAAATTTGTGCAATAGTCTGACAACCACTCATCTTTGATATTCAAACTTTCTGGGGCAAGAGGATAATCATTATGCAAGTCATGCAGTTTCTCAGGATACTCGATATCACACTCAACAATGTAATTTGATTTTCCTTTTTCAAACTTGTCAACCCACTTGAAGTTGCCAGTAGGTAACGGTTGGCACATAGCCCACCCGTACAAGTTATTAGCATCAAGATATATTATGTACTTGCTTTCTTTTTTCTTGTCATAGTTTTTCATATATTTATTGTTAGCCTGTGAATATCTGTTTGCAATATAACTCGTACCGCCTCTTAATCCTTTTTCCACAAACAAATATTGATCAATATCAGTTATTAAATCAAGTTGGATACCAGTCATCTTGAGGCATGCATCCCAGGCTAAACCAGGACTACTGAAGTAATGACAAGGATCTAATTTGTAATACTCAATGCACATTTTTTTTAAAGTTTTCAAAAACATCTGCCAGCAACAGCACATCAGTCTTAAGATACAGATCATGATATTCTCCCATATTTTTAATCTTAAATGTTTTGCATATTTTTTTAGCGTGTTCATAATCCGCATCTGAAATATGCTCATCATTTAATTGAGAATAAAAGCTATCTTTGCCAGGTAACTTAGTATCCTCGAAGCGTTCAAAACTGTTCATGTAATCATAAGGATAAACGCCTTTTCTTTTTAGCAAGTCTAACTTTTTACCGCTATATTCTTGAGATATGTATTGAAACGACGGAACGTTTTTTTACTAGATTATCTAATGATTGGGACATAAACTGAAAACTATCAATGAATACTAAACTTTTTCCTAACATGAAAGCCATATACTTTTCCATGTTATTTGGTATAACATTTATGTTTTGTTTAAACTTTCCGATGTGTTGCATTATGAAGTGAGAGTCATATCCTCTCAAGTTATGAAACACAACAGGTATTTTTTTAGTTAGTTTGAAATTAATATTACATATGTCATGGGCGCTTCCCCTATACTTTCCAGTTATATGACAATGGTCCCTAACTTTTCTAACGGAGTTTTCATATGCTACTGTACGACTTGGGTCATCTTTTTCAAGAGTTATTGAAAAACCATTACCACAAATATGACATGATTTAGATTTTTGGAATCTAGCTTCTTCTTCCTGTGACATTACTAGATCTTTTTTAAAGTTTGCATTCATGGTTTTCTTGCACCACTTTTCTTCTTCTATCATTTTTTCTAAAAACTTGTAAACAGCATTTGGTCCTCTATACGTTACAACTGGTTTTGAATACTGATCATCATAACAACAAACAGCCTTATACCCATAACCGCAATCAGTATGCTTTTGATATGCTTCCGTGTGTGATTTTTCAGGAGTGTTCAATGCCGAAGAAATACTTTCAGTTATTGCTTCAAAATCAGCATATATAACAAACGGAACCATAAGTTGCCTGTCATAGTTTTTAAACTTAACTTTTTCCTCTTTACTTGACATTTTTATTGCTTGTTTTCCGTTAAGCGAAAGACAATCAGGTTTATGTTTTTCCAGAACTCTTTCCAATTTAAAGCACTGCAAGCATGTTTTACAAAACCATTTTTTATTTGAATGTAATGTTTGATTAAACATTAACCTGTTAAAATCTTTTATCCACACATAATGATGTTTTCCTTTTTCAGTTATTAAAAGCATATCACATGTTTTCTCTGATTTATTTTTTGATATGTGCAAAGGGTATACTTGATTATCTTCGTATCCAAATATGTTAAAACAAATGTTGTTTTGTTTTTCTATTTTTGGGATTTGTTTGATAGTAACGGGAAATGTAATTCATTTGTAATCAAGATCACCAATATGATTTTTGTACTTTGTTATTCTTTGAAGATTTTTTTTAACAGGGAATTTACAAGCTAAATGACACCATCTAAAGCACTCGTTATCTTTATTTTTTATATTTACCAATTCTTTTTTGTTGTGTTGCAGTTCTTTCGGTAAATCCAAATAAGAGCTACCCCGTAAAGGCTTATACTTTATTCGATTGATATAGTGTGCGTCTAGTGCTTCAATTGTCCAGCCACTTCCTTCACAAAGCCAACCATCAATTCCTATTAAAATTTCTTCCCGTTTTTCTTAGTATCGTTTTAAGAAATTTTATAACGCTTGATTGTGTTTTTTTTAGTTGCCTGAGCGGATCTTTCTTGACAACATTTACTTTAAAAACCTTGCTATACTGTTTTGGGGATGTTTCAATTTCTCGGATACTCATTATATAATATTACATGAGATTATTTCTTTAAGCCCCTATTAATTAATTAATTATTTTAAAGTAAAATATTTATTCCTCGGTTATATTATATTATTTTTTTTTCTTTATCCATACATAATAATATTAATGCCTTTGTTAAGTAAAAAATAATAGTGGGCAATAAAAGAAACTTTGTATAAAGTTGGATGGTAACTGGTTGCCTCTGAAATTTGTCTTTTGCACAAATAATGTAGTTTGTTTATATCTCTTTGTACTTACGCATGTGTGAATTGTAACGATACTTGTGAAGTTTTCGATAATGAGCGTGTTTGCCTTAATTGTGGCACTCACAATGGTTATAATCTTATCACAGGTTGCACCTACAACCAAAAGAAAACTATTTACCTCAGGAAGTACCATTTAGATAAATACTTGGTAGCATTTGATTTGTCTTCTAAAAATAGGCAAAGATTTGAAGATTTGTTTTACAAAATTGTAAAGGTTTTGGATCAAATAGAAGGCCGAAAAAGATCAATCAAATTTGAATACATTTTTCAGAAAATATTTAAAATATTAAAAATAGAAAAAGAAACAAAATCGATTAAAACAAAATCAACCAGAGACAAGTACGATAGGATATGGAAACAAGTCGAATTACAACTGAATGCCATGACCGTTTGATTTAAACATATTTTATTGCCATATAAATAAGCAAATGGGTCGGGCCACAAGTTCTATCAACATTAGTTACGGCCCTTCCCAATACAATGTGTTACAGAAATGTACATGGCTAAATAGTTACATATTAGCTTTTACAAAGAGTTATAAACAAACTACAAATAAATATATATTTGCTGATATAGGTTTTGTTCGTTGTTTTGAAATATAATTACGATTGGAGAGAAAAGGAGTAAGAAGAGGAAAGGAGTAAGCTGTATGAAAGTTATGAAGGAAGAAGATGAGGTAGTGCACAAGTTGCCAATACAGTGAGTCAGGACAGTATTTACATTTGAAAATGATTTGTTAGAGTGTTTAGTTTTTGAAACGTTTGGTCTCACTAATGTAGGTCTGAACGGCATTAAAAATCAATTCGTTTTCCGCGTCGGATGTGTGTCTCCCACCAAAAAGCAAAGTGTTCAAGTTTAACGGATGTAAGCGACGAGTAGATTGAAACAGGACATGTCGTTGGTTTTGAAATCTATTACACTTAAAAATGAAATGCTCGGCATCTTCTGTTTCATACCCACAATCGCAACTTGGTGATAGTCTTAGGTGATTTATATAAAGGTCGTTGTTAAGATTGCTGCATGAATTGCGAATTCGTGCATGTAGAACAGCAAGTGATCGTGAGCCATAAAGCAGGTAAATAGGAACTTTAGGACTAACGAATACAGATCTTAGAAGCTTTCGTTTGAAAATAGTAAGCGATTCGGAGTTTCTGATTTCGGGTGATAGATCGTTCCACATAGTAAAAGCGGATGGAATAAATGATTTAGAAAATATTTCCGTTCGTCTTGCTATAGTCTCGTAGTTATAACCATTTCTAAGGTTATATGGGTTGTTTTCTTGAACAAATGGAGGAAATAGGTTGGTAACATACGATGGCATTATGCCACTATTTACTTTATAAACCATAGTAAGTTTTTGCATTTTTCGTCTATCTGATAATGATAACCATCCAATTTCAGTTAGTAAGTTATTGATGGATACTGATCGCGTTAGTCCAGTCACGATGCGAGCAGCCTCATATTGAACTTTTTCGAGTCTTTCTCTATCGTAAACAGAACAACCATCCCATACAATAGATGCATATTCTAGGATAGGGCGCATGAATGATAAGTACATTTGATTTAGTGTTTTGCGTTTCAGTTTGAATTTTAGATGACGCATTAGGCCAATAATTTTTGTGGCAGATGTTACAATAATGTGTTCGTGCCATTTACCATCTGAACTAAGAATTAAACCCAAATGCTTGTGCGTATCAACGAATGGGAGTTGAACGTCATTTAAAAATAGTTGTGGACGGCGATCAGTGTGATTAAGGCAGAAAAATAATACTTCAGTTTTATTAGGATTAAATTGAACAAGCCACTGTTTCGACCACTGAGCTATAATATGTAGATCATGATTTAAAATACCCTCCATATCATCAATACTGGATGTGGATATTGAGAGAGAGCTATCGTCTGCAAAGAGGCGAGTAATGCTTAGCATATTTTCAGCAATATCATTTATATAGATTATGAAAAGAAGAGGACCCAAAACCGATCCTTGAGGTACCCCAGCCTTCAAATATTTAGTCTCAGATGATGTTGTACCGATCCTTACTCGCTGAGTACGACTTAAAATATAATTTGATAGCCAAGCCAACAGCTTACCATTAATACCGTTTTGCTTTAGCTTAAATAGAAGGCCAAGATGCCATATGCGATCAAAAGCCTTTGAGATATCGTTAAATACTATACAAGTGTACTGTTTGGCATCAAAAGCTTGGCAAATGTGGTGATACATATCCATAAGTTGATAAACTGTGGAGTGACCTGGTAGGAAGCCAGATTGGTATTCGAAAAAGAGATTATTCTTATGAAAAAAGTTATACATATGTTTAAACATTATCCTTTCCATAACTTTTCCTACACAGCTAAGTAACGATATTGGTCTATAATTACTAGGGAGGCTAGCGTCACATTTTTTGAAAAATGCCATAACTACAGCTGTTTTCCAAATATCTGGAAATATGCATTCTTCGAGTGACCTGTTGAAAACTATGCATAGCGGCTTTGAAATAGTGTACATTGTTTCTTTAAGCATCTTGTGATTTATTTCGTCGTCCCCGCATGCTTTGTTTATATTCAGTATTTTTATAATATCAACTATTTCTGATTCTTCTATGATAATAGATTCTAGTTTTGCCTGCGTTTTGAGATCAAAATTTGGTAAAGAAGCATGCGTATCATCAACGGATGATATAGATATAAAATAGTCATTTAGGCTGTTAGCCTTGTCTTGATCTGATATAGAGTAAGTGACCTGACCATTTGGTAATATGGTTTTCAATGGTGGAATGATTTCTGAATGTTTATTAGATTTGATAAAATATTTTAACAGTTTCCAGTATTGACGCTGATCATTGACATTGGCTTTCGTAATGACTTCTTCTATATTATTATAAGACTTTTCTTTTGCATGTTTCTTTAGATTGTTGACTTTGTTTCTAAGCTTTTTATATATAGCCCACTCTGATGTAATATTATGTTTCAAGGCTTTGCCTTTTTGTTTATCACGTTGTCTTGAAACTCGGCGTATTTCCGAATCATACCAAGGTTTGTCGTTTGGACGGATAGTAACATCTTTATGGGGAATACACATTTTGATTAATTCTACAAATTTTGCAGTGAAATTTCGACAAGCATCATTTACGGAACCGTTATAAAGAAGTGACCAATCTGTTTCGCGAATAAGTGTATTCAGTTTATCAAAATCAGCCTTTTTATAAATCCATACGCGTCTAGTATATGTTGGTTTAGAACAAAAACTAAACTTAACATGTACATATGTGCCAAAGTGGTCACTGATGTCACTTGGTGTATTAATAATTCCAGAATTAAAAACATTTATTGAATCTGACACTACAATGGGATCTAATAACGTCGAGGTATGATCTGTCACTCTAGTTGGTTCAGAAATAACATTTTTCATATTGTTTATTATAATAATGTCTCGTAATTTATGGATTTCATGCCTTAATTGATCTTCATTTATGTCTCCGACTATGATAACGTTGTTTGATATATCGAGAGCCATATCTATTGCATTACTCAGATTTGTCCAAAAGACATTATTTGAATTTGGTTGTCGGTATACTGTACATATTAAAAAGCAATTCGTGCGATTATTTACTTCAACCCACATCGCGTCTAACATTGGTATTTCGAGTTCAAAAATGCGACGCGAAATAAGATTACTTGAGGTGTACATTAATATTCCACTTGAGTGGGCTGTACTATCCTTTCTATAGTCATTACAAAACCCCTCTATATTTAGATCAACGCTTAGTACATTGTCTGACAGATGTGTTTCTGTGAAACATAGGATATCAAAATCGGTGAAATTATCCTTAATATATTCCATTTTATTTCTGATACTCCTCACATTTAAATGAATAATTGAAAGACTGTGGTTTTCATCTGGTGGGAGAGGTCCAGGATTAGTTTCGACATTACCAGGCATAATAACAAGTAGAAAAACAACAACAGAAAATTCAAGATTTGCGATGATAGACTTTAAAAAACACGAGACATTTTTACAAAATATATAGAACTGGCTATGCAAAGTGTTCAACCAACTAAAAACATATTTTAATGGTGATCGATAAAAAATATACCGTGATATAGTGATTAATTTACAATTAAAATGTCCGATGGCCATTCTCCAGCTCATGACATCCTTACCCATTGGGTTTTAGATATACATTAACGTGCACGTACTTTGGGAAGAAGAATGGCCATATGGAACATAAACGGATGACTATGGATGACTGTGTGACTTCTTGGACTACTTGGCAATAGAGTAGGACAGGGAAAAGGTTCTGTAAAGTTATCATTTTTTTGAATCTCTAATATTTTATTGAAGGTAATCCTAATTACCTCTTCATCATATTCTAGTCCTGTTGTTGTTTGGACATATGATAGAAGTTGTTTAAAACTTCTATGATGTGTTTTTAACAAAGTCTTTTTTGCTGCTATTCTTGTTTTACTCACTAAAACAGCAACTACTGGAGGAACTGCGCCAACCACAGCTATGAAAACAGGGATTGCTGGAACTAATGCTAGGAGAGCACCACAACCAATTATTCCGCTGGTAATCTGTAACGTTGTGTTTATAATACCGCACAATTTATAACTGCGTCTGTATGCAGCTACAAGTCGCGTCAAGTGATCAATTAATTCGTCTTTGGTTTTCATGTATAATTACAGTTAGACAATAATTTAATTAAAATATTTAGAAAATAGTTGCTCGTGTTCGTTGGGCCACATTTCACCTATTTTTAATAATTCATCGATTATGCTAATACCTTTATTTATTATCTGTGGACTATTATTTCCTGATTCGATACTTCCACATACCAACTCTAGATCATTCATCAAATCTTCGGGGCTATTGTAATATTCAACACAACCTCCTAAAATCTTTTTGTACTTTGAAGAACCCTTATGAATTGGTAAATCAGATACTTCTGTTAGTTTCTTAAAAGCATTTTGAGACAGTTTTGAATAAGTTTTTCCATTGTTGTAACGCTTTGTTATCAAGTCTATAAAATCATCATCTACTTTTAAGTCTAACGCAACTGCTTTTCCTTGTTTGGCAATGAGTTTGTGATGACCAACAAGCTCGGGTAAATCAATTTGCAACATTCCATAGTGACCATCTTTGTCATCTTTGTAGGAATTTTTATTTTGTTGCATCCCTTTGCCAGTCTTTTGTATAGTTTCGCTAGCTGTTTGAATTCGCTCAGGCAACTTTTTTATATAAAACCCCAAAGCATTTGCCTCATCTACTTTTTCATTATGTTCTTTTAAAAGTAAATCTCTCTTTTTTTTGGTGCCATCGGGGTCACTGAGTAATTTTGAATATTTAAGTTTAGTCGCTTCGGATGTTGCTTTTTCCTGACCCGCTTTGAGTTTTTCTTCGCAGAGGTTTTCTGCTCTTACCCTTATGCCTCTTATCTCAGGATGCAATTTATCAAATATCTCTTCAGCCCTGTCAGTATATCTTTCATATTCAGCTTTTCCTTCCATAATACCTGGCATTTTAGTTGGCATTGGCAAGTCATACTTATCAAGTACTTCTTTATTCATACCAGCATCCAAGTCAATATCATACACCGGTTTTGGTTCCTTAGGCCTCGCAGCAGGTTCCTTCTTCTCCTAGTGTTTCTTTTTCAGGTGATAGCGTTAGCTTACGGGGTTCTTCAGTAAGTAATTGGGGTAATTCCTGATACGTTTTTTGTTCTTCTATTTCCTCGCCTATTGCTGCTGGAAGAGCGGCTAATTGCTGACTTATTTTCGGAAGAGAAGCTAACTGCTCTGTTAGCTTTTCTGACTGACTTTTTATTTCGCTAGTTACAGGTTTAAATATTTCTTTGTATAAATCACGACTAGCTCCTTTTTCAAGTCTTTTGCGGATAACTCTATTTTCATATTCTTTGACAAGCTCACTCGCTTTTTGCTTTTTATCTGCTAATTCTTTCCATTTTAACAAAGACATGTATAATATAAGGTTAGATTAAATTAAGATAAATTAGTATAGGTTAAGACAAGTATTATCTAAGTATTATTATAATGCAAATTCCAAACTATGATATGAAAACAGAAAACGGTAATTTTAAACAGATATGGAACTTCATGCCAGACTGTTGCTAAAAACTTGGAGCAGTCTAAGTATCAGGTTTTATCGCAAAAACCTGGAAAGATAGCAAAAAAGAATAAAATCCCAGTCGAAGACATATTAGAATGTTCAAATGACGAAGTTATCTCTGTGAATGATTTGGATTCAGATAATCAGAAGATAGCCATTTTCGACGATTAGGTTTGTGAACGCAATCAAAATGATATTATTAATTATTTCATCCAGGGAAGACATAAAAATTGTTGTGTAATTAATTTATCTCAATTTCATTACAAAACTCCCAAAGACATACGTTTGAACTGTTCTCATTACATCTTCTTTGCAACTCCTGTTAATCGCGAGCTGGGCATGCTTTCCAAAGAACAAGATGTCAGCAAAGAGCAGTACAGAAAAGAGACTGACAAGCAGTACGACTTTCTGTATCTGAACCGACCGAGGAAGTTAGTAAAGCGTAACTTCAACGGTGAAATTTAATCTAATCATATTATATATAATGGGACTTTTTAATGATCTTGGTGGGGAAGCTACTACTGGCAGCGTTAATATTACAAATGTAGGTATTGTGCTGTCTGAGTATGTAAAACAAAAACATTTGGTTAATTATCTTAACAAAGGCAGAAACCAGGAAAATGTTTTGAGAAGTGAGCTTAACATGGATAATAATGAAATTACCAATGTTGGTGCTCCGACAAAAGCAGATGATGCGATAACAAGGCAATATTGTCAAAGAAGAATAACAAAAATCGTTCGTGATTATAATATTGATAAAATTCCAGACATGATGAAAGATTTGACAACAGGTGTTGAAGATAAACTAAGTCTGATACAAACAAAGTTACAAGCAAACCGTGGGAAATTGATTGAAATTCAAAACGAATTAAAAGATGAAATAAAACTTCTGGGTGATGCTTTGAAAGAGCTAGAAAAGAAAAAAGATGGATTGGAAGTAAGTGAAAACTACAAGAAATTAAGTAAACAAATAAGAGCTGGTGTTCAACATATTAATACACGGATTGGAGAAATCAATAAACAAATGGTTGACAATAATGAACTTGAAACTGCTATTGCTGATGCTTCAAAACAAATGAAAACTGCTTTTACTGTCGAAGTAACTCAAATTAAAATATTAAATGAGCAGATAAACACCTACGTTGCCGATATCAGCAAAGAGTTTGAAGACATCAAAAAGAAAATGGTTGACGGCAAGTCGCTGGAGACTGCTCTGAGCAAACTGGTTAACACTGATAAACTTAACACTGCTATTGATGGTGTTTCAAAGCAATTGAAAGCTGCTCAGGATGAAAGAAGTAAAGCTTTTGATGGCGAAATAGCTTCTCTCCAGGAGTATAATCAAAAGTGTGATAGTCGACACACAGCAATTCTTGGTATAATTGATGAGTTGAGAGAAAAAGTAGAACATTTAGGTCAGATTCTAATTTTTGAATTTACAATAGATGGCATAAGCATTATAGAAGATGCATTTTTGGCCCGTGACAGTGTAAGATCGATATTTGTATCGTATCCAACTCAAAAACCACTTGAAAGAACCAGGCAAAACTCTTTGCTTGATGCCTTTACTTTTGCAGCCAATCCACTTATAAAAAGTGAGGAGTATTATGAAATGCTACTGACAAGTAAATCGGCTGCATTTACAATTCTTAAAGAAGGTCGTTATATATTTGAAATAGATTTTACTTATACAGGAGCAGATGTAAAACATTTCGTTATTTATTCACCATTAGAAAAAGGTACTAAGTTTTTTTTATCCCATAATAGAAAATGACAAACGAATAATAAAAGAAATGTTTGAAGTATATGCCAAGCCATCTAATAAAATTTCACTCAGAACAGGCGCAATGGTAGATACTACACACGTTTATAATTTTGAAAAATCAAGCTTTAAACTGAATTACAAAGGCGATTAATTTTATCCATCCTATATTATATGGAACAAAAAATTGTATTATCATCAGACAAAGCGTCAATAATTAATAGCTCAAATACACCGAGTAATTTTACAACTGTATTTGACAGACCATTAATATTAGGCAGGAACAAACAATATGGTATTGGACTCGATAAGATTAATTCCATGACTTACTCGTGGTATAATATTAGTGAAGATTTTAATAACAAGATGATACGGTATCACAATGGAACAGATTGGAAAAGTATTGATTTTAGAAATGGAAATTACAGTTATGCTGATATCGAGAATTACATAAAAGAAACATTAACTGTAAACAATGATTTAACTGATAACTCTCCCATCCCGATACAAATTGAGTTTGATTTATCAAGTTTCAAATGTTTGGTTACCATTCATAATAACTTTGTGCTTGATTTTAGAGGATCAAACTGTCACACCTTGATCGGGTTTGACAAAGATGCAGTTATTAGAGAAACTAAATTTGGAACTGTGACACCAGACATAACAAATTATATCGATACATTGTATATCCACTGTGACTTGATAAGTAATTCTATTGTTGATGTGTCATACGGGGATGTCATTTATGAAATAAGCACAGCTGCTCTTACGAGAGCGTATCCTTTTGAAAATGAACCGATGAGAGTCGGGTTCTGTGAAGTAAACAAAACGATCATTAACAGTATTAATATTTACATAACCGATTTCTCCGGTAAAATTATTAATCTTAATGGTGTCCACACATCATTCCGTTTTGTTTTGAAGGAATTAATGTAACATAAGTTATATGACATGTTTAAAAAAAGTTTATGACACTAGCACGGGAACATATACTCAAGTTTATCGATTAACTGGAGCTGGCATATTTGACATTTTTTCAAAAGTCGGATCAAAGATATTTAGCGAGTCTGTGAAAACAGCAGGCAAGAAAGCATTAGAAACTGCTGGTAAACAAATCATAGAAAGCGGTTCTAAAAAACTTGGAGATGAAGTAGGAAAAATGGCTGCTGATAAATTAGTTTCAGTTATTAAACCTAGTAAACCAAAAGGTGAGATGATTTTAAAAGAACTTACAAAGGCTGATAACAAAAAAGAAGTTGTAGCTGAAACTGAAGAAGATGTAAATGCAAAAATTAATAGATTACTTTCTGGAAGGGGAATTCATGCGAGAATTAAACGATTAATTAATAAAAAAAAAAATCTAATTGCTAGTATACATAGATGTTTCGAGGTAATCAATATAATACTAGATATGAACATGTACCTATTCAGTTAGATACTCCCGTAATACAACCAGGAAATGCTACCAGGCAAATGTAAAGTGGTTTTCAGTTTACAATAAATGATAGAAGTTCTTACTTTGATTGGTATAATGCATATTTTGAAATCAGTTTTCAAGTAAACAAAGTTGCTGATGGAGCCGCTTTTGTAGACGCTGACAGAATTGCTTTAATTAACGACGCAGCTTAATTGAGTGATCAAATGCAAGTAAAGCAAAATGGAAAAATAGTTTATGATGGAAATAATCTTCACAAATTTGTTAATATCAAAAGCTTGCTTGAAATTTCTGACGATTATGCAAGGACAACCGGAACAAACGAATACTTTATTTTTAGATAATACAACTGCTGCAGAATCTCGAGATGATCAAGCCGGTTATAATTCAGGATTTACTGCTCGTCATACTTTAATCATAACTAATCGAAAAGTTGACTCTTTAATCTCATTAAATAAATATTCCTTCTTTGGAGGTTGGGAAACAAACATGCTTCCTCCTGGTCAAATTCAAATTAGCTTACAACTGACAAATGATAATGTGTTAATTTTCAAATGAAGTGGTGATGATGGCCGGGTAGTTATTAATAAATTAGTTTTGTGGATACCTAGAATGATATTTAACTCAGATGGTTTAAGTTATGTAATGACAAATCATATGACATCAACACGATGGACTTATCTTCGTGAAATGATACAATAGAGCGGAAGTTCTTAACTAACTGAATCTGTATTTAGAATAACGGCTGGTGTTAAGAATCCCAAACATGTGTTTGTGTATTTACAAAGGTCAGACAAGAGTTCACACCAAGAGCGAAATCCTCACCTTTTGGATACTTTTCGTCTAAATGCTGGTGATGCTGCTTCTTATTTTCAAACAGCCAGATTGGAAGTTGGAAATGGAGTTTATTATCCAGAAACTGAATACAGTTATAATAATATTGTAAGAATATTCAGAGATGTTATTAATTATTCTTACAAGCAAAATGATAAAAACACTGGAACTTTACTCAGTACGAGTAATTTTAAAAATCTCTTTGGAATGATATATTTCGATTTAAGTTACAAGGGAAATGAGGTCAGTGTTGATCCAAAACAACTGAATTTGAGATATAAATTAAATATAGCCCTTGGAGCTCCTTAAAAAGCTTATTCTCTCGTTCTTTATGAGGAAGATGTTGTTATTGATACTGTTGGAAATGAACTAGTTATTGTTTAATCTAACTTATAATATATATGACTTACGTAAATTATTCAGTAAATTTAACAGATGGACAAAAACAGAGTTTAGCGAGGGCTAATGAGGATACAAGTGAATTAACACTTAGGTTAAAAAATAACCAACTAACTGGGAATTTAACTTTGCTGCTAACAGCTACTCAGATTAACAATATTAACAAAGCTAAATCTGGCGGACGGGGATTAGACATAAATATATCAAAATCGCAGATGAGATCCCAGTCTAAAAATGGAGGCTTTTTAGGTGCATTAGCTGGTTTACTAACTAAAACAATTTTACCAACAGTTGCTAAATTTGCTCCAAAGATATTAGGGCCTTTGGCAACAGGGGCACTTAGTGGCCTGGCAAGTACTGGAATTGGTAAAATATTTGGAAATGGAAAGGTAACTGTTCCTGCTGATAAAAAACAAACACTTCTAAAATCAAATAAATTAACAGCTTCACAAAAAAGCAAAATAGCAAAGTCAAAAGGTTCCTGCACCATTAAACTAACACAAAAACAACTGCAAGGCGTACTGGCATGTGCTTCTAGTAACAAAACGGCAACTGTTCCCAGTGATAAACAGCAAGACGTAACGGCAACTGTTCCTAGTGACAAAAAACAAAAACTTCTAAAATCAAATAAATTAACACTTGCACAAAGAAAGAAGATAGCAAAGTCAAAAGGTCACTGCCCTGTTAAACTAACTAAAAAACAACAGCAGGACGGAGGATTTCTTGGAATGCTTGCATCATTAGGAATGCCATTGATTGGATCTCTTATTAGTGGTTTAACTGGAAAAGGTTTGCAAGTAGATAGGAGAGGGTATGGTTTGCAAGTAGACTCACAAATCAGGCCATATAGAAGTATCCCATTCATAAAAAAAAAAAAAATTCAAAAATGAACCTATATCTAACTTAGATATAATAAAAAGCAGCTAGGCATACAGAACTTTAGTGGGATGAACAGTAAAAACAAATTACCGACAACACAAAATAAACAAGAATGTGGTATTATTAATCTTGATGATCATATCGGGCCTGGCACACACTGGACTTGTTACTATGATAATTATTACTTCGATCCCTTTGGCCTGAGTCCACCAAAAGAAGTTTTAGCGTACATACCTAATATAAAATACAACACTATTCAATACCAAGATAAAACAAGTGTTCGGTGTGGATATTTCTGCCTATTCTTCATTAAAAAGTTACAAGAAGGAAATAGTATGTATGATATTCTTTACAAATTATTAAAGCCTTACAAACCAGTAAAAAATGAAAACATCATAACATCATATTTTGTAAACGAAGTTTAATCTAATCATATTATATATGAGTTATTGCATAAAAGAAAAAAAGGTTACTGAAAATATTAATCCTAAGTGTGTTTTATCAAAAAATGGTAGAAAAATGTTAAGAGCAACTTGTGCATCTTGTGGTATTACTAAAACAAAGTTTGTTAAAATCACAGAAGGCGGAAATATTGATATTCATAAAGCTTTCCTCCCTTTGCTGCCTAAAAAAGGCTTAACACTTCCTGGTTATAAATATTGCGGTCCTGGTAACCCACTTGATAGCGGAGAACCGGTAAATGAATTAGATGCTTGTTTGTAAAGATCATGATTATTGTTATGATGAAAATCCTAGTAATAAATCAACGTGTGATAAAAACATGCTTGCTGGTTTGAAATCTAGCAAGTCTAAAACTATCTGAGAAAAGATTGCTAAAAATTTAATAGTAAAACCAGTTATTAGTACAAAATATAAACTTGGTCTTGGAAACTCAAAAAACTAGAAAAGGCGTTGAAATGGACTGACAAGTTAGCAGATGAACTTCATAAACCTATACGAAAGTTCACTCAACGCCGTGTGATTGTTAATGAAATTGATAAAATATGGTCTGCTGACTTGGTTGATATGCAATCGTTTTCAAAGTATAATAAAGGTACTAAATATTTGCTTACTGTTATTGATGTGTTTAGTAAATATGCATGGGTTGTACCGGTTCCAAATAAAACTGGTTTAGAAATTACCAAAGCATTCCGACAGATAATCAGTACAGGAAGACAGTGTAAATTGTTGTGGGTTGATCAAGGTGCGGAGTTTTATAACAAGACGTTTAAGCAATTTCTTGATGATAATAATATCAAAATGTATCACACTTTTAATTTTGGAAAAGCTGTAGTAATTGAACGATTTAATAGAACATTGAAAGAGAGGATGTGGAAATATTTCACAGCTAACAATACAAATACATATTTAAGCGTGTTGCAAGAAATGGTTGACAAGTATAATAGCACAAAACATCGGAGTATTAAAATGACACCGACTGAAGCAAGTGATGACAAAAATAAAGGAACGGTTTATTTCAACTTGTACGGAAAGATGAAAAGTAATCAAATTAAGCCAAAGTTTAAAATTGGAGATAAAGTTAGAATCAGCAAATATAAAAGAACGTTTGAGAAAGGCTATACCCCGAATTGGACCGAAGAAATATTTGTTGTTGATAAAATTCAAAACACAAATCCTGTGACATACAAAATAAAAGATTTAAACAACGAAAACATTGACGGAAGCTTTTATGAATTAGAAATGATAAAAGCAAAGCAAGAAATATTCAGGATTAAAAATGTAATACGACGTGATTATAAAAAGAAACAAGCGTTGATTAAATGGAAGGGTTACAATGAGGATTTCAATAGTTGGGTCTCATTTAAGGATATTGAAAATATTAAATAAGGGCTTAACAATAATTATATATAGTATAATTATATAATGGAACAAGAAAGATTAGAAAAGGTTTGCAGAAAACTTAACCATTTAAAAGATAAATATAGAAGAGAATTGATGAGAGGTAAGCAGCTCCAAGTAGAATATGAGATAGTTCGTGATGATTTTATGGATTTTCAAAAAAGACGATTTCTGGTTGAAATGGATAATTATGAACGTGAGCTGGCTGAAAACAGAGAAGAGATTCTTGAACTAAAATACAAAATAGCAAAGTGTAGGAAAATAAAATACTCCATGGTAGAAAATGATATACAGAGCGATGATGAAGACTACTGCCCGGTTCCGTCTGACTTTGCTTGACGAGTTGCAAATGTTATGTTATTAAAAATGACAACCAGATTAATTAGAGAGTGGGTGTTTTGGGCGAGTTTCTTTTGGAAGGACCGCTCGAGTAGCTAATAGTATGCATCCGAGGCTTCTGACTCGGGCGTGACTTTATTTAAATAAAGGCATGCCTGGGTTCTAGCCTCAGGTGAGCTATTGTTAGTTTCTTGAGTGAATCTTTTCGGGAGATGAAAACTGTGCCAAAACCCTCACTCTCTATACTACTGATAATAAGGAAATAGTTGTGCCTACAAATGCTAGTCTAAAAGTTGTTGACCTCGCATTTTATGGCTTCACTAATTCTGTACAGGATGCTCCACCCATGGTACAGACTGCTGTACCAAGTACAGACTGCTGTACCATGAGTGCGTTTAGCAGGCGTGAGTAGGGAGTACATTTGAGATGGGTTTGTATTTAACTTCAAAAACACTTCAAATGTGCTAGTGGCATACAGGTAACACAGAGATACCGCTTTTGATTCATTTATTAATCATAAAGATATTGAATGAGGTTATATTGTATATATATATGATGAGACTGGAAGCCATTTTAATTTGAAAAATGGCTTCTTAGAAAGTTTATCAAAAGAGGTGATGGCCCTTTTATTTTACAACGCACTATATGTTTAATGGTTCGCTCAAATGTGCAATATTATATATGGGCTGTTAGCCCTTCGCTAATATTTGCAATATTCTATATGGGCTGTTAGCCATTCTCTAATATTTGCAATATGCTACATGGGCTGTTAGCCATTCGCTAATATTTGCAATATTCTATATAGGATGTTAGCCATTCGCTAATATTTGCAATATGCTATATGGACTGTTAGCCATTCGCTAATATTTGCAATATGCTATATGGGCTGTTAGCCAATTGGTCGTATTTTTAATATGCTATTTAGACTGTTAGCCATTCGCTAATATTTGCAATATTCTATATGGGCTGTTAGCCATTCGCTAATAGACGCAATATTCGATATGGGCTGTTAGTCATTCGCTATTATTTGCAATATTCTATATGGGCTGTTAGCCATTCGCTAATATTTGCAATATTCGATATGGGCTGTTAACCATACGCTAATATTTGCAATATTCTATATAGGGTGTTAGCTATTCGCTAATTTTTGCAATATGCTATATGGGCTGTTAGTCATTTGCTCGTATTTGCAATATGCTACATGGGCTGTTAGCCATTCGCTAATATTTGCAATATTCTATATGGACTGTTAGCCATTCGCTAATATTTGCAATAGTCTATATGGACAGTTAGCCATTGGCTAATATTTGCAATATTCTATATCGACTGTTAGCCATTCGCTAATATTTGCAATATACTATATGGGCTGTTAGCCATTCGCTAATAATTGCAATATGCTATATGGACAGTTAGCCATTTGCTAATATTTGCAATCTTCTATTTGGGCTGGTAGCCATTCGATAATATTTGCAATATGCTATATTGGCTGTTAGCCATTCGCTAATATTGCAATATTCTATATGAACTGTTAGCCATTCGCTATTATTTGCAATAGTCTATAGGGACAGTTAGCCATTCGCTAATATTTGCAATATTCTATATCGACAGTTAGCCATTCGCTTATATTTGCAATATTCTATATGGACTGTTAGCCTAAACATGCACATTATAGTATACTTTTTCGTAATCTTCAAACGTATATAACCTGTAGACTTGTAGACTATATACATTATTTTTGTTCAAAGCTTTAAAGCAAAATATCTTTAATTGTCATCCAAAATCCATCGATGAAAGTGTGCTTAATTTGACATTTGGGACAAAAGTTGGGAAACAAATTAAAAGTCTTCAATTTAAAGGAATGTATTTATATAAATGCAGAATACGCGAATGAGTAAATATACGATACAGCGGGTGAATGTAGCGCAGATGGTACGTACAAGCAGTCCCGAAAATGACGTATTTGACAACATGACACCTTTTTGGAGATCAACATCTAAACAATTATATAAAATTGATGATTTTTGGATTACATAAATGACACATATTAAAACAACCCCGGAAAGCAGTAGATACTCGTTAAAGTTGCATACATGGTGATATGGAGAAGCATATATTGACGAAAACTCAACCTAACGCTTGTGAGAATCTCTTTTCCTAGAAATATTTATGTGTATGATGTTTTCCATTATCACTAAAACTATAAGGATGCGTTCTTTCCTAAAGTAACAATTGTGTTCAATTGCCTTCTTCTATATATAATCATCAGTGTCTATATTTGTGTGTCATTTTCTTTATAACTTTGCGACTTCGCAGTTTGTCAAGTGTGCAACTTTTGTATTCTTGTTTTTTAAATGGAAATATGCGTCCGTATAATTTTAGCATAGCTACCTGATATACAGCAAATGCATTTTAAGCATAAATATATCTACGTATTATATAGAAAATCTAAACAGTATATTTGCTTGGTGGTATCATTCAAAACGTGATTTATAAGAAACAGCATTAAAAAATTATTTGTATTTTTTTTGTTTGATTTTTATTTGTTATAATTAATTAGGCCTTTTATATTATAATACCTCATCGACCAAGATAATATGACATTTTTGCATTTTTAACTATGTCCAACACTGTTGCCATTTTGATCGGGTAGTTTGGTTCTATCTCGTTCGAAAAATAAAACAGGAGTAAATCATTTAATATGTCAATGCACTTCTTTTATTGCGAATTTCACTGGCAGCTCGACTTGCAAGTGAGAAAGTGTACAGTACTTGTTCTATCCATGAAAGATGGATTTTCTGCCTCCACCACTAACAAGTGAGAAAGTGTACAGTACGTGTTCTACCCAGGAAAAGATGGATGGTCTGCCTCCACCACTAACAAATGAGACAGTGTACAGTACGTGTTCTACCCAGGAAAAGGTGGATGGTCTGCCTCCACCACTAACAAATGAGAAAGTGTACAGTACTTGTTCTACCCAGGAAAAGATGGATGGGCTGCCTCCACCACTAACCAGTGAGAAAGTGTACAGTACTTGTTCTACCCAGGAAAAGGTGGACTGCCTGCCTCCACCACTAACAAGTGAGAAAGTGTACAGTACGTGTTCTACCCAGGAAAAGGTGGATGGTCTGCCTCCACCACTAACAAGTGAGAACGTGTACAGTACGTGTTCTGCCCAGGAAAAGGTGGATGGTCTGCCTCCACCACTAACAAGTGAGAACGTGTACAGTACTTGTTCTACCCAGGAAAAGGTGGATGGTCTGCCTCAACCACTAACAAGTGAGAAAGTGAGAAAGTGTACAGTACTTGTTCTACCCAGGTGGATGGTCTGCCTCTACCACTAAAAAGCGACGGCCATATATAGCCTAACATGTGCTGAAAATGATGTAAAACTAATTAACTTGTAACCCGCAATAGTGATTGTTTTGTTTAGGAGAAAACAATCGTGGGTTGTGAAGAGTGATTTCAAAAAAAGTCTGGAATGAAACAAATTTTGTAGTAAAAACCCTTCTCGCAATCAACATTTGTTAAAAATAAAGATGTTATTTGTGTTAATACTGGATACATGCCTAGTTTTGCAAAAGGGGTTGCGATTAACGTTGTCAACATCATTGACGTACATCATAAGAAATTAATGTTTGTAAACGTAATCTAAATTACACCATACCAGATCATACAATGACTAAGGTTATATCATACAAACAAAGGATGCGCTGCCTTCTTCTATTCACGCTTTCAGAATGCTAGAGAAATAAGAAGTGGAATGGATATATACATGGATAACGAAAAAAGAAAGATCAAACGTTCTAAAGAATAATTAAAATCGAACGTTCAGTATATTCTCCTCGGCATGTTCAATGAGGCATAGTTTTTGAAAACCCGTGGATTTTTTTTTAAAACAAAGGTTTTCACAGTTTAACCGTCAATGTGATCGTGACAAAAATAAACAGTAGTATTTTTTGCCCTCAGTTACTATTATGAGACCATAACTGGAAAGTTGCTGATGTTGATAATACGAAGTCAAGAATCGTCTCTAAATAATGAAGTAAGCTACTTTTTGTATAGCTACGAAACGATAACTCGTGAACATATGCTAGGATATACGTCCGACAAAGTGACAATCTATGGTGTAAACTTAAGGAAATACCAGCAAATGGTACAAAAGACGAACAGAAGGTACGACACTCTCGGTATCAATGGCGCATTCGAAATCATGCCAGTCTTACACCTTGTAAATTCGTCCATTTTGAATTGTGTGAATCCGCATACTACAGACGCATGACAGGTCTCATCGCAGAGTTCATCTAGATCAGCTGGTGGACTGACGGTGTAAAACTTCCAGTAATTCTTGAACTCACTGACGCTTGGATTCTTCATCTTCTCAGCAAGTTTGTGAAGCTGCGCTCCGTTTAGTGCAGTTAAGCCATATTCAACGCTGGTGTTGTACTCCAGTTGCCATGTGGCGACGCCATCACGGTTTGCCTTCTGAAGGTCAAGGTAGTATTGGTCGATTTCAAGATGCACACCGGTTTGTCTATCGTACTTCACGAGACGGATACCGGGGTTGTGAGTCAGTCCTGTTTCAGTGGGTATCTTGTAGCGCCAAGGGGTCACTGACGGGGCTATAAAAATCGGGGCTGTAGGCACACCTGCAAATGAAAAAAAGTGTGTCAACTGTAAACTGCATCTGTTAAAACCGCATTGGACTACACAAATCTGAAGATTAGTAATAATATTAAGAAGACCTGTATGTTTTGTTGATTGACAAAACTAAGAACCCGAGTAAGCACTATTGGTAACCTAATATTGATAGCCGTTAAACAGCATGTCAGTGGAATTCAATACATGCAGACGTTATAATTATCAAACAACAAATACCGACCATTAGTATTGGACAGTATCTTGAAACCGTCGGCGTGATCGTGTCCAAAGTGCATGCCGACGATAATGTCTGCGTACAGCTGCAGTATAGCGACGAGTTTGTCGTTGTATTCCGGGTACATACTTAGAAAACCTCTTGGTGTGTGGACACCAGGCGGGATATGGGCAGTTATCAGAACCTGAAATATGCAATAAAACGTGGTTTAGTTAAGGTATATATGCATTTTATGTATATATGTTTAGAGCCTTAGATTTCCTCCGTGGTCGGTGGGACGTTGCGTTGTAAACCTTCTCGCCTCTCACCGTTGCTGGTTCGAATCCCACTGAGAGCTTAACTTGTGAGACAATGTCGATTCTTACGGATGGCGAGAGGTATAGAGTACAGGTTCTACCCAGGAAAAATGGGCTGGTCTGTATCTACCACAAAAAAACGACCGTCACATATGGCCTAACACATGACGTAAAAGACCATTCAAAAACAGTCTAGCGGATTCGAACCTACAGCCTTCGTATACCAAGAACGGCAACCCCGCCTATCGCTAGACTGAAGATATAGCAATCCTAAAAAAAGTCGATGAGCACGTGATTACTAAGCCGAACAGTAATTAACACGTCAGTAATTGGCTCGATAATGTGACTCTTGTCATTATATGTATATACATGTATTCAAAGTTTGACATACAGTTACATGCTATGTATCGTTTCGTGACTTAAAATAACATTAACCGCGACTATGACCTTGACATTAACCGTTCTGTGTCGGCGTAGCCACAATTGTAATTACAAGTTTGACTAAGAAATTTAAAGAAATAAAAAGTAACGATGAATGTTAAGTTCTGGTACTCTTGTGACGATGACGGACGACAACCCAGACGACGGACAACGCGTCATGAACGTACCTTTTCCTGACTGGTCAATGCGGCATTTAAAGTTGTATTGAGCCACTGGAACTGCTGGGCGGGGTCGGTCACGTTGTCGACGTCCTTGTTGGACTTATAATACAGATTGGTATTCAGTGCAATGATGCGTAGTCCATGTGATGTTTTCACTGTGTAATAGCCACCTATGGTAATGAGAAAAAATAGCGATTACGTGGATCTTTTACTACTGGCAGTACTCAGTATACTTCTTTTTCTTTTTTTAATTGCATGTGATTTGGAATTTTTCAACCTATCTAAATATAGCATTAGTACTGAGTATGTTGGATCTGTTTCGATATGTTTTTTTAATAAAAGAAAATGGAATGAGTCTGTGTCCTTCAGCATTTTTGTTTGAAAAAAGCGAAAATTTACATCATTCACAAAAACTTGACAATTTCTTAAAATACAGAAACGATTATGTTTCCTAATGTCTTACGTCACACTTGTTCAACGAAATGGTAAATGAATTTTCACGGTGGCGAAACCATATGAGTTTTTGATTTGGTTCATGTCAAAAGAAAAGAGAGAAAAAGAAGAAAAAAAGCAAAGCGCTCGATTAAGGTAAGTGTTTGCCTCCATATACTGCCTTAATATACTCTGTAAAAAAAGTTTTGGACCATGGCAGTGTTCGAACCCGTACAATGATCGCTGAACCATGACATTCGACCATAACCCTTATTATCTCAGTTGACAATTCACAATAGATCAATAATCAACAATAATTATCGTTTACAATGAAAGTTTGTAAAAAAATAATAATCTTTTTATTGGTTACTCGAATGTGTCCGTAACTGTTACTTTGTATGAACTTTGCAACATTTTTTACAGACCCTTTGTGTGTTTGCGATATTTTTTTAAAATCAAATCTTGTTTGGAATTTAATGTTTCTGGTACCAAATTAACCGGGTAGGGTAGACCTTGGTTACTAAAAAAAGATACTTAACTTCTGTCCACTAGTCTTATTTTTATTTGACTTTATATACCCTGGTCCAAAACTTTTTTTGCCCAGTATATTTAATAAACGTCTTTCAATTAAAGCACACATACCTCTACAAAGTGAGCTTTTTGCTCCGCCGCAAAAGGTAAGTCGGTTTAGTCGAGTCCTTTAGGCGTGGTTAAGTTAGCAGAATGGCAGAACAGAAGAATGAAATTCTGCCAGAAGAATGGGCAGAAAAGCAGAATGAAAATAAAAACACATTCTGAAAAATAAGCAAGTTTCATTCTGCTGATATATTGCGCGAAAACTTATGGTTTTCGGTGATGATATTAATCACAAAATGAGGTGCACCTTTTCAGCACCAAAAAGAAAACCCGCATGCGAACGCATACAGAAACAACGGAATGCCGCCATGCCCTGTTTCACGTAAAATCTCATTCTGCTGATCCCTAGCTCTGAACAGAAGCACTGTAGATGAGGAAGATCAGAACAAAAACTGTTTGTAGTAATGCCACGGACCCTTTGCGCACAAAGAACAACATTTCTTTGAAACGTTTTCATTCTGCTGTTCTGCTGGCAGAATGAAAATAATTCATTCAGATGTTTTGCCATTTTTTTTTATTCTGCTGTTCTGCCCATTTTCCTGCTGTTCTGCCACGTTACCACGCCCTGAGGGCGATTAGCTCTCCGAAGAAGTACACGTTTATACGCTTTCTTTCATTTCTACGAATTTAGGAGGGCTAATCTCAGACATATATCTGGATGATTCGAATAATTTGCGGCGGAGGAAAGAGTAAACTGTATAGGGGCATGTGCTTTATTTACGTAATAAATAAGTTCGTTAAATATTAAGAACGCTATAAAGTTATACTAGACCTGAATTGAGCGCTTTTTGGTACATTATTTTTTACTGTGAATCCGATCAACAAATCAGGTGGTTTCGCAACCGTAATTTTTGTTTCAATGACGAGGTCTCTTGCAAACAGTATTTACAACGGAGAAAAATCTCATACATTATACCTTTTCGGAAGTTTTCGTCCTGGGAGACATCATTAATCCAGCCGCGCCATTTATCGAGTGTCTCGTTATACATAAGATTGTTGACCGGCGGAAACTGATCGCTGGGCCAGTAATCATTGTTGCCGAAGGAGGCATACACTGGCTTGCCTGGAAACAGTGTCTTTAAGACGTCTGTACAGTCGCTAAGAATATCAGCGATTATTGTGTGGTTCAAGTTGTCGTCCGAAGTATGAAGTATGGTGTCCCTAAAACAGTAAAAGATGTCTGAAGTGTCAGTATAAACTATATGGATTCTGTATCTTAAATTGTGTATTTATTTGCGATTTTTGAAGAATTATGTAAGTAGGTGACTACAGGCTAGAAAGCAACTATATTTGTTTACATTTACGTTTTAAAGTTAGGCCTTAGATTGCACTCCGTGGACGGGATAGTAATTTCTCGCCTCTCACCGTAGAGGGTTCAAATGCCACTGGGAGCTCGACTAGTCAAGTGAGAAAGTGTCGAATCTTACGGATGGCGGGAGGTATATACTACTGGTTCTACCCAGGAAACGCGGGGCGGTCTGCCCCTACCACAAACAATCGACCGTCATATATGACCTAACATGTGATGATAAATGATGTAAAACGCCATTCAAGCAAACAAATCTCCAGTTGCAAAGATTGTACGATGTGTTATCCTTACTTTAATATTTAAATTACGTTTTGTTTCACGTATGCATTAGTAAAAAAGTGATGCCTTTGTATGAAATGTTACTAACAGAGTGCGAGTTACTCAAAATCAAAACAGAGCAAAACAACAGTTGCAAAATGCATGAAGTTGAATATTTTGCATGCAGTTGAATTAGAAAACACCTCGTTCACTGCTGGTTTACTGGAATTTTTCATGAATGTCAAACGTTTAACTTCTTCTCAAACAAAAGTCAGGATGTTTGAACACATGTATGACGTACAAGTTTACAGCAGTGTAATATTCGTGATCAGGTAGATCATGCCAGGCTGATTGTACACATGTATGACGTACAAGTTTACAGCAGTGTAATATTCGTGATGAGGTAGATCATGCCAGGCTGATTGAACACATGTATGACGTACAAGTTTACAGCAGTGTAATATTCGTGATGAGGTAGATCATGCCAGGCTGATTGTACACATGTATGACGTACAAGTTTACAGCAGTGTAATATTCGTGATGATGTGGATCATGCCAGGCTGATTGTACACATGTATGACGTACAAGTTTACAGCAGTGTAATATTCGTGATGAGGTAAATCATACCAGTCTGATTGTACACATGTATGACGTACAAGTTTACAGCAGTGTAATATTCGTGATGAGGTAGATCATGCCAGGCTGATTGTACACATGTATGACGTACAAGTTTACAGCAGTGTAATATTCGTGATGAGGTTCGTGATGAGGTAGATCATGCCAGGCTGATTGTACACATGTATGACGTACACGTTTACAGCAGTGTAATATTCGTGATGAAGTAGATCATGCCAGGCTGATTGTACACATGTATGACGTACAAGTTTACAGCAGTGTAATATTCGTGATGAGGTGGATCATGCCAGGCTGATTGTACACATGTATGACGTACAAGTTTACAGCAGTGTAATATTCGTGATGAGGTAGATCATGCCAGGCTGATTGTACACATGTATGACGTACAAGTTTACAGCAGTGTAATATTCGTGATGAGGTAGATCATGCCAGGCTAATTGTAAACATGTATGACGTACACGTTTACAGCAGTGTACTATTCGTGATGAGGTAGATCATGCCAGGCTGATTGTACACATGTATGACGTACAAGTTTACAGCAGTGTACTATTCGTGATGAGGTAGATCATGCCAGGCTGATTGTACACATGTATGACGTACAAGTTTACAGCAGTGTAATATTCGTGATGAGGTAGATCATGCCAGGCTGATTGTACACATGTATGACGTACAAGTTTACAGCAGTGTAATATTCGTGATGAGGTAGATCATGCCAGGCTGATTGTACACATGTATGACGTACAAGTTTACAGCAGTGTAATATTCGTGATGAGGTAGATCATGCCAGGCTGATTGTACACATGTATGACGTACAAGTTTACAGCAGTGTAATATTCGTGATGAAGTTGATCATGCCAGGCTGATTGTACACATGTATGACGTACAAGTTTACAGCAGTGTAATATTCGTGATGAGGTATATCATGTCAGGCTGATTGTACACATGTATGACGTACAAGTTTACAGCAGTATAATATTCGTGATGAGGTAGATCATGCCAGGCTGATTGTACACATGTATGACGTACAAGTTTACAGCAGTGTAATATTCGTGATGAGGTAGATCATGCCAGGTTGATTGAACACATGTATGACGTACAAGATTACAGCAGCGTAATATTCGTGATGAGGTAGATCATGCCAGGCTGATTGAACACATGTATGACGTACACGTTTACAGCAGTGATGAGGTAAATCATGCCAGGCTGATTGTACACATGTATGACGTACAAGTTTACAGCAGTGTACTATTCGTGATGAAGTGGATCATGCCAGGCTGATTGTACACATGTATGACGTACAAGTTTACAGCAGTGTAATATTCGTGATGAGGTATATCATGGCAGGCTGATTGTACACATGTATGACGTACAAGTTTACAGCAGTATAATATTCGTGATGAGGTAGATCATGCCAGGCTGATTGTACACATGTATGACGTACACGTTTACAGCAGTGTAATATTCGTGATGAGGTAGATCATGCCAGGTTGATTGAACACATGTATGACGTACAAGATTACAGCAGCGTAATATTCGTGATGAGGTAGATCATGCCAGGCTGATTGAACACATGTATGACGTACAAGTTTACAGCAGTGTAATATTCGTGATGAGGTATATCATGGCAGGCTGATTGTACACATGTATGACGTACAAGTTTACAGCAGTATAATATTCGTGATGAGGTAGATCATGCCAGGCTGATTGTACACATGTATGACGTACACGTTTACAGCAGTGTAATATTCGTGATGAGGTAGATCATGCCAGGTTGATTGAACACATGTATGACGTACAAGATTACAGCAGCGTAATATTCGTGATGAGGTAGATCATGCCAGGCTGATTGAACACATGTATGACGTACACGTTTACAGCAGTGTAATATTCGTGATGAGGTAGATCATGCCAGGCTGATTGTACACATGTATGACGTACAAGTTTACAGCAGTGTAATATTCGTGATGAGGTTAATCATGCCAGGCTGATTGTACACATGTATGACGTACAAGTTTACAGCAGTGTAATATTCGTGATGAGGTAGATCATGCCAGGCTGATTGTACACATGTATGACGTACAAGTTTACAGCAGTGTAATATTCGTGATGAGGTGGATCATGCCAGGCTGATTGTACACATGTATGACGTACAAGTTTACAGCAGTGTAATATTCGTGATGAGGTGGATCATGCCAGGCTGATTGTACACATGTATGACGTACAAGTTTACAGCAGAGTAATATTCGTGAGGAGGTAGATCATGCCAGGCTGATTGTACACATGTATGACGTACAGGTTTACAGCAGTGTAATATTCGTGATGAGGTAAATCTTGCCAGGCTGATTGTACACATGTATGACGTACAAGTTTACAGCAGTTTAATATTCGTGATGAGGTGGATCATGCCAGGCTGATTGTACACATGTATGACGTACAAGTTTACAGCAGTGTAATATTCGTGATGAGGTAGACCATGACAGGCTGATTGTACACATGTATGACGTACTAGTTTACAGCAGTGTAATATTCGTGATGAGGTAGATCATGCCAGGCTAATTGTAAACATGTATGACGTACACGTTTACAGCAGTGTACTATTCGTGATGAGGTAGATCATGCCAGGTTGATTGTACACATGTATGACGTACAAGTTTACAGCAGTGTAATATTCGTGATCAGGTAGATCATGCCAGGCTGATTGTACACATGTATGACGTACAAGTTTAGAGCAGTGGAATATTCGTGATGAGGTAGATCATGCCAGGCTGATTGTACACATGTATGACGTACAAGTTTAGAGCAGTGGAATATTCGTGATGAGGTAGATCATGCCAGGCTGATTGTACACATGTATGACGTACAAGTTTACAGCAGTGTAATATTCGTGATGAGGTGGATCATGCCAGGCTGATTGTACACATGTATGACGTACAAGTTTACAGCAGTGTAATATTCGTGATGAGGTAGATCATGCCAGGCTGATTGTACACATGTATGACGTACAAGTTTACAGCAGTGTAATATTCGTGATGAGGTAGATCATGCCAGGCTAATTGTAAACATGTATGACGTACACGTTTACAGCAGTGTACTATTCGTGATGAGGTAGATCATGCCAGGCTGATTGTACACATGTATGACGTACAAGTTTACAGCAGTGTACTATTCGTGATGAGGTAGATCATGCCAGGCTGATTGTACACATGTATGACGTACAAGTTTACAGCAGTGTAATATTCGTGATGAGGTAGATCATGCCAGGCTGATTGTACACATGTATGACGTACAAGTTTACAGCAGTGTAATATTCGTGATGAGGTAGATCATGCCAGGCTGATTGTACACATGTATAACGTACAAGTTTACAGCAGTGTAATATTCGTGATGAGGTAGATCATGCCAGGCTGATTGTACACATGTATGACGTACAAGTTTACAGCAGTGTAATATTCGTGATGAAGTTGATCATGCCAGGCTGATTGTACACATGTATGACGTACAAGTTTACAGCAGTGTAATATTCGTGATGAGGTATATCATGTCAGGCTGATTGTACACATGTATGACGTACAAGTTTACAGCAGTATAATATTCGTGATGAGGTAGATCATGCCAGGCTGATTGTACACATGTATGACGTACAAGTTTACAGCAGTGTAATATTCGTGATGAGGTAGATCATGCCAGGTTGATTGAACACATGTATGACGTACAAGATTACAGCAGCGTAATATTCGTGATGAGGTAGATCATGCCAGGCTGATTGAACACATGTATGACGTACACGTTTACAGCAGTGATGAGGTAAATCATGCCAGGCTGATTGTACACATGTATGACGTACAAGTTTACAGCAGTGTACTATTCGTGATGAAGTGGATCATGCCAGGCTGATTGTACACATGTATGACGTACAAGTTTACAGCAGTGTAATATTCGTGATGAGGTATATCATGGCAGGCTGATTGTACACATGTATGACGTACAAGTTTACAGCAGTATAATATTCGTGATGAGGTAGATCATGCCAGGCTGATTGTACACATGTATGACGTACACGTTTACAGCAGTGTAATATTCGTGATGAGGTAGATCATGCCAGGTTGATTGAACACATGTATGACGTACAAGATTACAGCAGCGTAATATTCGTGATGAGGTAGATCATGCCAGGCTGATTGAACACATGTATGACGTACACGTTTACAGCAGTGTAATATTCGTGATGAGGTAGATCATGCCAGGCTGATTGTACACATGTATGACGTACACGTTTACAGCAGTGTAATATTCGTGATGAGGTAGATCATGCCAGGTTGATTGAACACATGTATGACGTACAAGATTACAGCAGCGTAATATTCGTGATGAGGTAGATCATGCCAGGCTGATTGAACACATGTATGACGTACACGTTTACAGCAGTGTAATATTCGTGATGAGGTAGATCATGCCAGGCTGATTGTACACATGTATGACGTACAAGTTTACAGCAGTGTAATATTCGTGATGAGGTAAATCATGCCAGGCTGATTGTACACATGTATGACGTACAAGTTTACAGCAGTGTAATATTCGTGATGAGGTAGATCATGCCAGGCTGATTGTACACATGTATGACGTACAAGTTTACAGCAGTGTAATATTCGTGATGAGGTGGATCATGCCAGGCTGATTGTACACATGTATGACGTACAAGTTTACAGCAGTGTAATATTCGTGATGAGGTGGATCATGCCAGGCTGATTGTACACATGTATGACGTACAAGTTTACAGCAGAGTAATATTCGTGAGGAGGTAGATCATGCCAGGCTGATTGTACACATGTATGACGTACAGGTTTACAGCAGTGTAATATTCGTGATGAGGTAAATCTTGCCAGGCTGATTGTACACATGTATGACGTACAAGTTTACAGCAGTTTAATATTCGTGATGAGGTTGATCATGCCAGGCTGATTGTACACTTGTATGACGTACAAGTTTACAGCAGTGTAATATTCGTGATGAGGTAGACCATGACAGGCTGAGTGTACACATGTATGACGTACTAGTTTACAGCAGTGTTATATTCGTGATGAGGTAGATCATGCCAGGCTAATTGTAAACATGTATGACGTACACGTTTACAGCAGTGTACTATTCGTGATGAGGTAGATCATGCCAGGTTGATTGTACACATGTATGACGTACAAGTTTACAGCAGTGTAATATTCGTGATCATGTAGATCATGCCAGGCTGATTGTACACATGTATGACGTACAAGTTTAGAGCAGTGGAATATTCGTGATGAGGTAGATCATGCCAGGCTGATTGTACACATGTATGACGTACAAGTTTAGAGCAGTGGAATATTCGTGATGAGGTAGATCATGCCAGGCTGATTGTACACATGTATGACGTACAAGTTTACAGCATTGTAATATTCGTGATCAGGTAGATCATGCCAGGCTGATTGTACACATGTATGACGTACAAGTTTAGAGCAGTGGAATATTCGTGATGAGGTAGATCATGCCAGGCTGATTGTACACATGTATGACGTACAAGTTTACAGCAGTGTAATATTCGTGATGAGGTGAATCATGCCAGGCGGATTGTACATATATATGACGTACACGTTTACAGCAGTGTAATATTCGTGATGAGGTGGATCATGCCAGGCTGATTGTACACATGTATCACGTACAAGTTTACAGCAGCGTAATATTCGTGATGAGGTAGATCATGCCAGGCTGATTGTACATATGTATGATGTACAAGTTTACAGCAGCGTAATATTCGTGATGAGGTAGATCATGCCAGGCTGATTGTACATATGTATGACGTACAAGTTTACAGCAGCGTAATATTCGTGATGAGGTAGATCATGCCAGGCTGATTGCACATATGTATGACGTAACAATTTACAGCAGCGTAATATTCGTGATGAGGTAGATCATGCCAGGCTGATTGTACACATGTATGACGTATAAGTTTACAGCAGCGTACTATTCGTGATGAGGTAGATCATGCCAGGCTGATTGTACACATGTATGACGTATAAGTTTACAGCAGCGTAATATTCGTGATGAGGTAGATCATGCCAGGCTGATTGTACACATGTATGACGTACAAGTTTACAGCAGTGTAATATTCGTACTGAGGTAGACCATGACAGGCTGATTGTACACATGTATCACGTACAAGTTTACAGCAGTGTAATATTCGTACTGAGGTAGATCATGTCAGGCTGATTGAACACATGTATGACGTACAAGTTTACAGCAGTGTAATATTCGTGATGAGGTAGATCATGCCAGGCTGATTGTACACATGTATGACGTACAAGTTTACAGCAGTGTAATATTCGTGATGAGGTGGATCATACCAGGCTGATTGTACACATGTAAGACGTACACGTTTACAGCAGTGTAATATTTGTGATGTCAGGTAGATCATGTCAGGCTGATTGTACACATGTATGGCGTACAAGTTTACAGCAGTGTAATATTCGTGATGAGGTAGATAATGCCAGGCTGATTGTACACATGTATGGCGTAAAAGTTTACAGCAGTGTAATATTCGTGATGAGGTAGACCATGCCAGGCTGATTGTACACATGTATGACGTACAAGTTTACAGCAGTGGAATATTTGTGATGAGGTAGATCATGCCAGGCTGATTGTACACATGTATGACGTACAAGTTTACAGCAGTGTAATATTCGTGATGAGGTAGATCATGCCAGGCTGATTGTACACATGTATGACGTACAAGTTTACAGCAGTGTAATATTCGTGATGAGGTAGATGATGCCAGGCTGATTGTACACATGTATGACGTACAAGTTTACAGCAGTGTTATATTCGTGATGAGGTGGATCATGCCAGGCTGATTGTACACATGTATGACGTACAAGTTTACAGCAGTGTAATATTCGTGATGAGGTGGATCATGTCAGGCTGATTGAACACATGTATGACGTACAAGTTTACAGCAGTGTAATATTCGTGATGAGGTGGATCATGCCAGGCTGATTGTACACATGTATGACGTACAAGTTTACAGCAGTGTAATATTCGTGATGAGGTGGATCATGCCAGGCTGATTGTACACATGTATGACGTACAAGTTTACAGCAGTGTAATATTCGTGATGAGGTGGATCATGCCAGGCTGATTGTACACATGTATGACGTACAAGTTTACAGCAGTGTAATATTCGTGATGAGGTGGATCATGCCAGGCTGATTGTACACATGTATGACGTACAAGTTTACAGCAGTGTAATATTCGTGATGAGGTGGATCATGCCAGGCTGATTGTACACATGTATGACGTACAAGTTTACAGTAGTGTAATATTCGTGATGAGGTTGATCATGCCAGGCTGATTGTACACATGTATGACGTACAAGTTTACAGCAGTGTAATATTCGTGATGAGGTGGATCATGCCAGGCTGATTGTATACATGTATGACGTACAAGTTAACAGCAGTGTAATGTTCGTGATGAGGTGAATCATACCAGGCTGATTGTACACACGTATGACGTACACGTTTACAGCAGTGTAATATTCGTGATGAGGTAGATCATGCCAGGCTGCTTGCACACATGTATGACGTACAAGTTTACAGCAGTGTAATATTCGTGATGAAGTGGATCATGCCAGGCTGATTGTACACATGTATCACGTACAAGTTTACAGCAGCGTAATATTCGTGATGAGGTAGATCATGCCAGGCTGATTGTACATATGTATGACGTACAAGTTTACAGCAGCGTAATATTCGTGATGAGGTAGATCATGCCAGGCTGATTGTACATATGTATGACGTACAAGTTTACAGCAGCGTAATATTCGTGATGAGGTAGATCATGCCAGGCTGATTGCACATATGTATGACGTAAAAATTTACAGCAGCGTAATATTCGTGATGAGGTAGATCATGCCAGGCTGATTGTACACATGTATGACGTATAAGTTTACAGCAGCGTACTATTCGTGATGAGGTAGATCATGCCAGGCTGATTGTACACATGTATGACGTATAAGTTTACAGCAGCGTAATATTCGTGATGAGGTAGATCATGCCAGGCTGATTGTACACATGTATGACGTACAAGTTTACAGCAGTGTAATATTCGTACTGAGGTAGACCATGACAGGCTGATTGTACATATGTATCACGTACAAGTTTACAGCAGTGTAATATTCGTGATGAGGTAGATCATGCCAGGCTGATTGTACACATGTATGACGTACAAGTTTACAGCAGTGTAATATTCGTGATGAGGTGGATCATACCAGGCTGATTGTACACATGTAAGACGTACAAGTTTACAGCAGTGTAATATTTGTGATGAGGTAGATCATGTCAGGCTGATTGTACACATGTATGACGTACAAGTTTACAGCAGTGTAATATTCGTGATGAGGTAGATAATGCCAGGCTGATTGTACACATGTATGACGTACAAGTTTACAGCAGTGTAATATTCGTGATGAGGTAGACCATGCCAGGCTGATTGTACACATGTATGACGTACAAGTTTACAGCAGTGGAATATTCGTGATGAGGTAGATCATGCCAGGCTGATTGTACACATGTATGACGTACAAGTTTACAGCAGTGTAATATTCGTGATGAGGTAGATCATGCCAGGCTGATTGTACACATGTATGACGTACAAGTTTACAGCAGTGTAATATTCGTGATGAGGTAGATGATGCCAGGCTGATTGAACACATGTATGACGTACAAGTTTACAGCAGTGTTATATTCGTGATGAGGTAGATGATGCCAGGCTGATTGTACACATGTATGACGTACAAGTTTACAGCAGTGTAATATTCGTGATGAGGTGGATCATGCCAGGCTGATTGTACACATGTATGACTTACAAGTTTACAGCAGTGTAATATTCGTGATGAGGTGGATCATGCCAGGCTGATTGTACACATGTATGACTTACAAGTTTACAGCAGTGTAATATTCGTGATGAGGTGGATCATGCCAGGCTGATTGTACACATGTATGACGTACAAGTTTACAGCAGTGTAATATTCGTGATGAGGTGGATCATGCCAGGCTGATTGTACACACGTATGACGTACAAGTTTACAGCAGTGTAATATTCGTGATGAGGTAGATCATGCCAGGCTGATTGTACACACGTATGACGTACAAGTTTACAGCAGTGTAATATTCGTGATGAGGTAGATCATGCCAGGCTGATTGTACTCATGTATGACGTACAAGTTTACAGCAGTGTAATATTCGTGATGAGGTGGATCATGCCAGGCTGATTGTACACATGTATGACGTACAAGTTTACAGCAGTGTAATATTCGTGATGAGGTGGATCATGCCAGGCTGATTGTACACATGTATGACGTACAAGTTTACAGCAGTGTAATATTCGTGATGAGGTAGATCATGCCACGCTGATTGTACACATGTATGACGTACAAGTTTACAGCAGCGTAATATTCGTGATGAGGTAGATCATGCCAGGCTGATTGAACACATGTATGACGTACAAGTTTACAGCAGTGTACTATTCGTGATGAGATAGATCATGCCAGGCTGATTGTACACTTTCGTTTTTGACTCGGTATATATAATGGTATTAAAAAGAGTTTTCCAGACTCGTAAAAAGTTAATAAATTAAACACATATCACACCACTGCACAAAAAAAAATAGTGTCATGTTTGACATACCCTGTCCAGAGAAGAAAGTCCACTCCTTGCTTGATGTTGGCCATACCTCGGACGCTGGCGTCGACCAGTAACCAAGGCGAATCACACCAGAAATCGCCAAACTCACCAGGGTTGATTGGCCGATTGTCGGTGTTGCAGGAGAGTTGTCGATCGTTGTATGTGAAGTCATAATGGATGTCGGTGATGTGCCAGAAGTAACCTACAATGAAAGAACTGTTTGCTTTTACGGTTGCTTGTTATGACAAATGCGCTCATCCGCAGAACGACCGGTACGCTTAGTACCCGGTGACCGGCATGCACGCTTAGTACCCATTTACCGGCATGTACGCTTAGTACTCATTTACCGTCATGTACGCTTAGTACCCATTTACCGGCATGTACGCTTAGTACTCATTTACCGCCATGTACGTTTAGTACTCATTTACCGCCATGTACACTTAGTACCCATTTACCGGCATGTACGCTTAGTACTGAGTGACCGGCATGTAACATTAGTACCCATTGACTGGCATGTACGCTTAGAACCCAAAGACCGGCAAAAACCCTTAGTACCGAAATCTAAAAACATTAAAGCATTATGTGTCAAATAAGGCCAGAACAATTTATTACGGCCTCCACTTTAAATATCATGTGGTTGGTTTAAATACTAGACTGTAGATTGTCAACTACTTCAGTCACAAATAAGAGGTTATAGTGATACAGTAATACCCTTTAACGTTGGTCAGTACATTTCCTCATAAATTTGGATATTCTTTAGGCTTTTGGCGTTTTAAACTATTGATTCCTTTAGAATAGTACTATTATCGGAGGACAAGTGAAACCCCAAACATGTCAACGCGAAGCCATGCCCGTAGCTACACAGAGGAAAAAAGAAACGCAACTCGGAAATTGTCGCTATATGGTGTATGTAAAATATGCTACTGTAAATCGAAGTATACATGACTACATTAGACTTTTCCTTGCGGAACAAGGCTAAAACAACACATACCTTACCAAATGGTATCGCTTCAAAATGTCATTATTGATAGAATACTCGTTTGGCTCAAGTGGGTGAATAAACTTAGGTTGTAAACTTTTGCAATATTTTTTCATTAAATACAGTAATGAAATGGCTCAAATTTTCAAAGCACAAGTTCAACATTTAAGCAATTCGTGTTACAAAATGAACTATTTTTAAAAATGTCTACAGCGGCAAAATTTAGTCCTTTCTAACTAAAACAACCTTTTTTTTTTACAAAACATCTTGGGATTACATGAAATTAAGTGTGAAGTACACTGGCGAGAAATAAAAACGCTACATAGAAAAAAATAGGAATTTTTTTTTTCTGAGTGAGATAAATTTATAAAATGTAAACAAATCACAATCTTCATGGAATGCGACCTTTTTTGTATCAATCGTCACCAGCCGGTGATTTCTCCGTGCAGCTCGTGCGCAATAACCATGTGGCAATTTTGAATTATACCGTGTACATGTGTTATCGATATACATTGGAGTAATCATTTGATACGTTGGAAATTAAACATGCCAAGACTAAACTAGGAAAATCGTAACAGGATTTTAGGACTTCTAGAAGTGGGGTTAACACGAATTGAAGTAGCAAGACGCTTTCACGTTGCTCGATGTATAATTAGCCGACTTCTTCAGCGCTTTAACGCCACATGAACAGTTAGCGACCGACCTCGACCCGGAACACCTCGTGTAACGACGGCACGCTATGACATTTTATAGGGGATGAAAATCCCCTTAACGGTATCAACTTTTGTCCACATACTGTCAGTTTGAAAAAAATTATCCCTTTGGTTTCCGATTTCGGCCAAGTACATGAGAGTCGAGCTTAAGGAAGGGGAAACCAGTCTCTACTTCCGCTGATAGGCATGGTAAATTCACTTCGGGCCTCTTCGGCGATGTCCCTTGTCTGGCTGCCATTCGCAACATCTCAGAATCACCGAATAATGACGGAATTGACCGACTATGTACGATCAAAGACATCGGAACTCTTCGTTAATTTCCGCAATTGCAGAGGATGAATCAATATTGGCCAATTGTCTCGCCAGTTACTATTAATCGGTAAATACGACTAAACAGATTTTATTCAGTTGATTTGGGTTTTAAAAATCTCTATTACTCGACTACGCAGGTCTTGCCTAAGTGTCAGGAGTCGTGGAAACAGACTAACGCATTAAATTATATACTAGTTAATGAAAACTTCATTTAATTGTCACTGTGGCGTAGTGGTAAACACGTTCGTCTGTCATGCAGGATATCCGAGTCCGAATCTCGAAGTATTACTTTATTTAGTAATTATATTATTTTGTAACTGAATAATTAATTAAAAACCTTTTTTAAGAAATAAAATGAAAAGAACGAAAATTAATTGACGGAATCTTCTAAAGTGAATTTTGGTCTTTGATTTAGATTATAATGATAAAACGAGAACAAAACACACTAATGGCTCCAGTTTCCATCATTTCCATGAATACTTTTGACAAACATGTACATTATATATTACTATATTTTTTTAACACTAAATAACAATTTAAAACGCAGTTTATAATTAGAACATTAGTTGAGAAATACATATTCTACAACCGAAGCACTTTTATGATAAGGCTTTTCACATGCAAACCTGGCAAACAAGTTTAATAATATATTATTATTTGTTTCAGTTAAACGTAACATTTTGTAATGAAAACAAACGCAGAGAGTTTTGATTCAGATTTATCGAATAAATTACCTTATTTTTTATGTCACATTATAACTTGTGCATTTGGTTTGAGTCATGAACAGTTTAAGCATGCATACATTCTATATGTATGCTTATCTTCTAGATTACTAGTTACCTACTTCCCGCGATCAAGATGCAGAATTATGCTTTAAACATATGGTTGCATGAAATGAAATATGGATCTTTTTGAATTACCTCGATAATACTTACCCGTATACGAAGTATAGCATGTGTATGTTAATCTGAGTTTTGATGCCATGCAAGTTTGTATTTTCTCGGCAAACGTATTCTTACTGATATACGAGTAAATGTGTTTATTTGTATATCATACTCATTTTTACAAGTGCACGTTTACATTTAACCGATGATCGATTATAGGCTTTATGATGATCTTAATCGGATGCCTAACAAACCGATTATGGGTTTAAAACAATCGAATAATCGGTACTTCACTTGCGTTAACATTAAATATTTCAAAAGCATCTTTTGCAAAAGCATTTATGGTGATGTTTGTGGTGCTAGTAAAATATAATGCCGAAATAATTTTAGTTGGCATGTTTTACAATTCGGAACATCGAAAGCTGCAATAATTCAATGTACTAAAGTACTTAACAAAATCCGAACGTGTTCTTAGGAATTCTATCTAATGCATCATTGTACAACGTCAACCAATCTTTCCCAGGTCATGCGCATATAATTACAACTAGACGTGCGTATGGGTGTATTAGAAGTGTTGTTTCGTACACAACACTGTTAATATGCATTACGTAGTTCACTTTGTAAGGAGCGACATCGTTAATACTCTGACAATTGCATCCGATTACCTACGTTCATGAATGCACCTTCGCAACATCTAGATTGATTCCGAACTTATCTGAAATGAGGAAATTTTATTTCAATTCTTTTATTTCAATTTTCATCCCAGAACACGTGCATGTGAATCTCTGTCCTTTTCTTACGTAAAAAGAAAGATCAGTGCAATATCCTCAATTATACAGTTTGATATTTTAAGGAAATAGATATACAAAAGTAGATACTGAGCTAATTTTACATTCATCTCCATGTCAGCAAAATTGTGTTTACAGTATTTTTACAGCGAAAATGTCAAACTACATGCAACTCCAAATTATGTGTTATTTATAGAAATTGTAATAAAAAAATTATTGGAACCTAGATCTATATATATTTACTTGTTTTGAAAGAAATGTCATAGTACCTTGTCATATACAAGTTTTAACAAAAGTTTAGCATTATGACATACTTTTTTTTATCTTTAATTTTTTTGGCGCAGTCGGTAGCTCTGCGGATTTGTAATCGGAGGCCCCTGATTCAATCCTCCGTGATGCCACTGAGTTTTGTCGGTGTGTTCTTGGGCAGGACACTTTCCCTTAGCCTCGTCCGTCGGATGGGGACGTAAACCGGGCGATCCCGTGTATAGGTATATCCCCCGAGCACGTTAAAGAACCACAGGAATCTATTCGATAATGAGAGTAGGGCACGCTTCCCGGATTCCTATGTATCCTTCTCCTCTCTCTGGGGTGGCTCTAAATAACATATACTGTGTTAATTGTAACACTCTATGTCACCTGGGCATTAATAATTAACAAGTCCAGACATTTAAACACACGTTTTAATAATCTTTAAAACTAACCCATTTTACTGATCGGTATAGTGGTTATATTAATTCTAACAGATGTTACTCATCAAATCTCTACATTCTCAGACAATATCTAACAACCTCCGACTCTCACGGACTCTCACAGACTCTCTAAAACTACCAATATATACCTGCATGCACGTGCCATAATATTATTGGATTTCGACACATTTATTCAATTAAGCTATACTCCGCCTACACTGTATACCTGAGTAAGCTAATATAATATATGCTATTTGAGAGGCAAATCGCAAATTGTAGAATAATGGTCATTTACTGTTAACTGTGATATACTTCTACTACTTGTTATTAAAATATTATTATTACTTATTAGAGGGCATGGTAGTGTTACATAATGAGCCGTTAAACAACATTCAATTCAATTCAATTGTTTGTGTATGTTTTCAAAGATATATATATATATATATACATATATATATATAGGTAATCGAAAATTAATCTTTGTTTTTCAATAAATGTAATGTTATGAATAAAATGGTGAAAATGTTCAGTGACTCTATTTTTCCTCTTTTTAGTGACATTTTGGAGTTAGAAATATATGTCATCTTCCAAGACAGTGGAAATAAAGTGTGATGGCCTACCTTTTTTTGATAATTTTGAATCTAAATGATACCAAAGAAATTTTAAGTATCTGATTCTCTCAGGTCTACGTCATTTCCTAGCCAACCCCACAATTGAAAAATAAAAAAAATCGTATTTTTAAATCAAAAGGACAAATTTTACTTTGAGCTACACATATATATTTTGTTGAAAACAAAAATGACCACAAATGACGCAAACAATATGAAGGAAAAAAAAGCTTAATGTTTGATATGTTACCATCTTAAATCCTACATTATATCCATATCTATTAGAATGTAAAACATGAAACAATTCTGTTGTCAAATATATCTACGATTTAAAAAATAAAATTCTTAAACTTGAAAATTTCAAAACTTGGCAAGCCAACATCCTTAAGTTTATTACTGAAGCTGGATAAATCCCCGTTTAGGCTGTGCCTTTTTCATATTACGTCAACGTCATCTTCGAGATTTTTTTCTAACGGCGGCGTCGACATCAAACATACCCCTAGGCGATAGAGGTCACCCAATACATCGAACCACGGTGAGGAATCTGTTGCGTGCATATGGCATCAACTGTCGGAGACCGTTAATGGGAATAGTTTTGTATGGAAAGCCTCGGCTGCCTGCTGTTGGCCCTTTGCATTTAGTGCAGTACGCTTTGTAAGTCGTTTTGTGCATTTTCTAAGTTGTTATGTGCATTTTCTAAGTTGTGATGTGAATTTCGTAAGTTGTTATGTGCATTTTCTAAGTTGTCCTGTGCATTTTCTAAGTTGTTATGTGCAAGTTGTAAGTTGTTATGTGCATTTAGTAAGTTGTTATGTGCATTTTCTATGTTGTCATGTGCATTTTCTAAGTTGTCCCGTGCATTTTCTAAGTTGTTATGTGCATTTTGAAAGTCGTCTTGTGCATTTTCTAAGTTGTTACGTGCATTTTCGAAGTTGTGATTTTCGTAAGTTGTTATGTGCATTTTCTAAGTTGTCCTGTGCATTTCGTAAGTTGTTATGTCCATTTCATAAGTTGTTATGTGCATTCTCTAAGTTGTCTTGTGCATTTCGTAAGTTGTTATGTGCATTTCGTAAGTTGTGATGTGCATTGTTTAAGTTGTCCTGTGCATTGTTTAAGTTGTCATGTGCATATTATATGTTATGTGCATTTTCTAAGTTGTTATGTGCTTTTCGTAAGTTGTGATGTGCATATTCTAAGTTGTCTTGTGCATTTTCAAGGTTGTTATGTGCATTTTCTAAGTTGTTACGTGCGTTTCTTAAGTTGTTATGTACATTTAGTAATAAACATGCAATGGGGTGGTGGCACGGGGCTCATATTATTTAAAGATTGCAGTATAAAGATATGGTTATCTCGTCTATGTTTGTTTTTCGAGATAGTCCAAGTAGTGTGTTCGTTATTACGTATACCTTATCACCCCTCTTCTATTCGTGGCAAAACAAACATTAACCCTTAGCCCGCTATGAATGTATAATGGACTGTCCTTTCTTTAAATTTGGACCATTCCATTTATGTAACAAAGGGATGTTTTGGTTAAATGACAGATGAGTAGCCAGACAGTGTAAACCCTTATCAGCCTGCGAGTTACAGGCTGATCAGGGTTTACACTGGCTGCAAAGGGTATTGTAGTCGCCCTTAGCAGGCTAAGAGTTAAACAAATAACAAAAGTCTGCCATATCAAAGTTAACATCCATGATATTAAAAACGGAAAATAATATCTTTCTGCATACATAAATCTAGTTATGCACCACTGACATCAAATAAATTATGACATTCTTACCTTCATCACCGTTTGAATCATATACATATAAAATAAGTAAAATCCATGAGGTCAACAACTTCGTCTTTCCCATTTTGTATGCGTCTCTTTCACGACTGCATACAGACGAAAATGGGCATCCGAGTAAATATCAGCGCAAGTTTACTAAACGGTTTGATACAACCGGATAAGCAAATACTTAATGTAATTAAATATCTCACTGTCACGGGATAGTACGGAGGCAAAGGAGGGACATTTTGAATTAACACTTAAGTCTTATATGACTCAACACTTAACACTTATTACTTAACACTTAACACCTATGACTTGTTGCGACTCGCGGTAAAATACTTCATCCTACGCATAGACTGGCCAGGCAGAAGACATGTACCTGTGAGTAGGTCTATTATTATTGTTTTATAGTGAAACTACTTTTTATTCATGCATATTTATTCTTGTGTATAACTCCCGAAAACTCGCATTGTGTTGTACATTGGACTAGGGAGATCCCGTCACGCATGTATCGGCGTATCATCGGAGCACGAAAAAGTACCAAAACATATCTTTGATATAAGAGCCCGGATTACTCAGTATCATTTCTCCCTCTCTCTTATTTACTCCCTCTCTCTGGCTGACAGCTCCATATGAATTTATAATGATACGCACTGGAGTGTGTTCGCTCTGTATATATACTGCATACTGCTTATACTGGGCTTATTTAAAGTTTGTAGTTTGATATATACATGTGTATATAGGTAGTTAAAGAAATATGCATACACCTCCAGTAGCTTCAGTTAAAAGTCAGTATTCTGCGTCACACTTTCAACTTTTGTAGTATTATCAATTAACTAACTGAACTCTTAAACATCATATGAACCTTTCTTGACAGTCCCGGAGAGAAACATATATTTAAAACCGCTACTAAACTGAATGAAAAAAATAAGTATTATTTGCATGACGTATATTTACCTGTGGATTAATTTACCTGTTCAAAGTTTTCTACGTCATCAAATAAACCAAAAATCATTCAAGCGGAACATAGGGATGATATGCACCATTAGGCCTGGTACCGATCACCCCTGCAAAGTTGCGCATATTTTTATTTATATATTTGATCGTTACGAAACTTTACCAGTGTATTTATATAAAAGGAAGCTCGGATGAGTTCGAAAACCTGCAAGATCGGATGAGTAACGTCAGAGTTATGGCCCTTGTTTTGCTGAAAAATGCCATATTAAGCATTGTTTACACTCTAGCACCTTCAATTTGTACTTGATATTTACGAAACTTTGCCAGTTTATTTATGTTAATGAAAGCTCGGAAGAGTTTGAAAACCAGCCAGATCAGATGAGTAACACCAGAGTTATGGCCCTTGTTTTGCTGAAAAAAAACGCTATATTAAGCCTTGTTTACACTCTAGCACCAGCATTTATTATTTGATCTTTACCACATTTTGCCAGATTGTTAATTTCAATGAAAGCTCGAAAAATTTGGAAAACCAGCCAGATCGGATTAGTTTACAGGGGGTTGACGCACTATTTTCAAACAAGGTTTATTTTAAAGGGCTCTGAACAACTTGAGAAAAAAACACTAAAATAATTATCAAAATGCCATGAAAAATATGATCTACATGAGGAAATATGATCTAATGAAAATTTGCAAAGAAACATAAATGGATGCGGCCATCTTTAAACGATAACGTCATCGCGCCTTTTTACCGTATATGGTATACTGACAAAATGTCTTTTAAAGCAAAGAAAATTGCTGCAAATGAAAAATAAGCATACAATTTATACGTTTACATCTGTATATTTATTTTTTGATCAATTTGCAGTGATTTTATTTGATTTTATATGCCATACATGGTAAAAAGGCGCGATGACGTCATCGTTCAAAGATGGCCGCCTACATTTAAAGGTCACATTTCCTTTATTTTTCATGACAATTTGATAATTCTTTGACATTTTTTCAAGTTTTTCAGAGCCCTTTTAAATAAATTGAGTTTGAAAATAGTGCATCAATCCCTCCGGAGTTATGGCCCTTGATTTGCTGAAAAACACCATAGTCTGCTTTGTGAACACTCTAGCACATTCATTTATTACTTGATCTTTACCAAAATTGCAAAGATTGTTAATATTAATGAAAGGTCGGACAATTTCGAAAAATAGTCAGACTGGATCAGTAACACCAGAGTTATGGCCCTTGTTTTGTTGAAAAATGTAATTGTATGCCTTGTGAACACTCTGGCACTTTTATTTATTATTTAATCTTTATCAAACTTTCATAGATTATTAACATCAATGAAGTCTTGAACGCTTTCGATAACCAGCCAGATCTGACGATTTATGGTGGAGTTATGGTCCTTGATTTTCTGAAATTTGCTATAATTTGGCCTCGTTAACACGACAGGGCCTTCATTTTGTATCGGATCCTTTATAAACTTTACCAGATTGTTAATATCAATGAAGCTCAGAAAAAAATGAAAACCTGCTGAATCGTGTTAGTAACACCGGAGTTACGGCCCTGGATTTAGTTAAAAATGCTCTATTTTGCCTCATTAAGACGATAGGCCCTTCATTGACCGGATTTTAATGAAACTTTTCAATGATGACCAGTACCAAATTAAGTTATGCATATCATCATCGTGTTCCGGTTGAATTTTTTTGGCGGAGTTATGGCCCTTTAAAGGTTTTACTACACAAACTTTGTCCGGACTAGTTCTCCCGAATCCTTGGCCGGATATCAGAGAAACATTGCAGGGATGATCAGTATTAAGCCTAGTTGTGCATATCATAGCTGTGTTCCAGTTGAATGATTTTTGGCGGAGTTATGGCCCTTTAAATTTTTTAATACACTAACTTTGTACATACTAGTTCTCCTGAACCCCTGGCTGGATTTCAACGAAACTTGGCAGGAATGATCAGTACCAAGCCTAGTTGCGCAAGCCATTGCCATGTTATGGTTTAATGTTTTTTAACAGTTAAGGTCCCTTATACGCAAACTTTATCCCGACTAGTTTTCCCGAACCTCTGGTAGGATTTCAATGAAACTTGGCAGGAATTATCAGGACCAAGCCTAGTTGCGCATATCGTGGTTGTGTTCCAGTTAAATGATATTTGGTGGCTCTTTAAAACTTTTTAATTTACAAACCGGAATCTCCTCAACCACCATTCGGCTTTCAACGAAACTTGATTGCATATATAATTGTCTTGTTCCGGTTGAATAATTGTTGGTGGAGTTACGGCCCTTTAAAGGTTTTAATTCATAAGCTTTGTCCTGACTACTTCTCCTAATCAGCTGCCTGGATTTCCATGAAACGTGGTAGGTATGACCATTATCAAGTCTAATTGCATATATATTCGTCGTGTTCCATTTTATTGATTTTGGAGGATTAATAGCCTTTTCTCCTGTAGTGGAACAACACCAAAAACAACCCCTAGTTCTAATTTAGTATGGTTATTTTAATAGGGACTCGAGGCACAACAATTATATGAAATGAGTGTTGACCGCCTGCATAAAGGAGCCCCTCTACAGGTGATCCAAACCTATGTTATACAATTGTTGTGTCTCGAGTCCCTAAATAACCATACCGAATGAGAACTAGGGCCGCTTGTTTAAATTGTTAGCAAGGGTTTATTAGTTTCTGTTGAGGGTGTTGTTGTTTTGGGGTATTTTTTGCAATGTTTTAACAGAAGTATAGATGGGAATCTTATGACGACAATCCTTGATATAAGAGCCGTTTTAGCCAGTAGAGCGTCCACAGGCCCTCGTGGGCCTCTTGTTTTACATGCACGCGGTTGAATTTGCCTTCTATGAAGTTTTACCTTTAAATAAAAGTCCATTAGGTGTGTCTTAAAAATTGTATTGAACACTATATTCTTTCTCTTTTTCAGACACTAAGTAGAAGCATGGCATTATACTCAATGATCTATTCTGTGGACATAGACTAAG